>PNEQ01074746.1:18659-50531 GCA_003012365.1 Medauroidea extradentata
GTACAATGCAGATGAAACTGCGTTGTACTGGAGATGTATGCCGAAAAACACTTTGTGTACTTCAAACGATGCACATACAGGAATGAAAGAAAATAAAGATAGGTTGACAGTGTTAGGTTGTTCAAATGCAGCTGGAACACACAAGATGAAACTTCTGGTTATCGGTAAGAGTATGCGGCCGCGAAAATTAAAGGATGTTTAAGTAATGCCTGTAGAATATACAGCAAGCAAGAAAGCCTGGGTGACAAAAGATATAATCACAGAGTGGTTTAAAAGTTTTGTGAGACAGGCTAGGCAACACTGCAATAATGTAGGCTTGGACGCGAACTGCAAGATCATACTATTGTCGGATAATTGTTCCGCCAACCCACCAGCTGAGACACTGTCAAGGGATAACGTACAAATTATTTATTTGCCGCCAAACTGCACGTCGCTCATTCAGCCCCAAGACCAGGGAATCCTGCGCTCGCTAAAGTCCCGTTACCGAACGGAGTTTTCACGGTCATTCCTAACTGACTTAAATGATGGGAAAACTGTTGTGGAGATAATGAAAAGCTATAGTTTGAAAGACGTAGTGTGGGCTCTGGCGAGAGCTTGGAACAGCATTCCTAAATCTGCTTTGAACAATGCATGGCATAAACTGTGGCCAACAATAATTTACAGTGAAGACTGTGAAAATGAGCCTGCCGACTTCAAAGGTTTTACTGTTAACCATGAAAAAGTAATGGCAAATGACTTGATGAAATATGCGAAGACCGTAACTAGTCCTGAACTAAAGAATTTAGACCTGGGAGAAAACTGCATAGAAGAATGGTTTACTGTTGATTGCGACGTTCCTGTCGAGTACCATTACACAGATGAGAAGATTGTAGACATTGTTACAAACACAGTTAAAGAAGACGAGAGCGAAAGTGAAGTTTCAGAGGACGACAAACCTACAGAAAAGATAACTCAGGAGGAATGCATTTTTCACTTAAGCCGGCTGATTACTGTGCTTGAACAGCGTAGTTACATTACAGAGCAGCAATTAACGAGCCTTTACTTGTTGAAAAAGCAGCTGGAGTTTGAGAAGTCCAAGCGAACTAAAGAAACACGCATCACAGATGTGTTCAAGACACTATCTGCGCCCGCTGCCGTAAACAACCTGCCTGATGATGAAACTGCCGGCACAAGTGGCACAGCAACAGCTCTTCAAAACGACTCAAGTGACAGTGAATGATGTTTTGATATACTCTACGATGTTTGCAATTTGTCTATATTTTTTAGTGTGACTTAATTTTTTATCTGTAAATTTATTTGTGAACACAGTGCATAAACGCGACGTTAATAAAAAATAAAATGGAATAATAGTGCGTCGGCCGACGTGCAAGAGACACGTAAAGTTTTGTGACTGACTGTACTTCCTCGAAATAAATGTTATCAGTGGCACGTCAGCAAATTAGTTTGTCACCACAGCAGGGACTCCACCCCCACCTCCCGCTCTCACACACACAGCCGGTGACGTAACCCAGACATTACGGAGCCGGAGATGAAGGCCACACACGTAGCTGGCGCTGGAGTATGACAGGCACGTGTTTTAAATCCAATTAGGTATATTTTTTTTTGTGTGTATGTGTATGTAACTATCACAGACGGTTTACTATGTAGGATAATACGTAGTATAAGTTAAAATTAAATTCGGTGTTTACATGCTACATGCTATTTTATAAATTTTTCTCGCCTTCTAACCATAATTCCCATAACCGGAATATTCCCACAACCGGAATAGGCCTTCCCCCGATGATTCCGGATAAAAGGTGCTCCACTGTATTATGTTACCCGCACTTTATCATAAAATTACACAACACTTTCATGAAGCAACTGACGACAGCACCCATCATTACATAAACTTATACAATAAATATATTGAAACTTAAGTAATAAATATTACACACGTTGACCAGGCCACCAAGAGTACTGAGTTTGATAATATTTGGTCCATTAACAGTTGTTTGGACCTTAGTTTTTTATTTTCGTTTGAGACACGGAAATGGGGAGGCGATAAGTCAACCCCAATGCGTGCGTTAAACGTCGCTTCGCCTCTAAGCGCAGAGTACTTAACTAGCATCCAGTGTTTTCATAGAAAGTGTTTTTCAATGGAATTTTAAGCGTTGACCCTATTATTTAATCTGTGGAAAACATTTGTTTAACTCAGACGCAGGTATCTATTGTTTTGTTTTACGATTATGGCTGGCATTTTTCCATCTACAGAAAAAAAAAACTTTTGAGGAGCTGGAAATCGTGTTTTTTTTCCATAAGCAGGCGGTCAGCGATTGGTTATTTTAACTACCACGAGTGTAGGGATTCTACCGGCAAATCACAGACGTGTGGTGTTGCAGGAACGTTATTGTAATTGGCTCAGTCTAATGAGATACGGCTCTTCACATAGACGCGTTGCCGAAAACCATGAAGCACAATTGTATATGTGTACGAAAGGCATTGAAACAAACTGGGGCAAAATTCTTTTAGCGAAAAACCAGGTCCCTAGTTATGTATAAAAAATTACTTTTCGTACCACGCTACAGAGGAGCTCATGCGCCAAGTCCAACTAACTGCCTACCTGCGCGTCTGAAGCTCAGAAATGACAGACATAAGGGTGACCTTGAAACGCGCATCAAATGCCGCATAGCTTCAACGAACCAAGCTCTAAACTAGCGTGCAAGGTTCCCGCCGAACTTTTTTTACTATGGGACACTAAGCAGTGGCCATATCACTTTATTGGTGTAAAATCTGTAGCAAAGTTCAGTGCACATCGCAATCTGAGCATACATCCGATTAGTAGGCTACATTTTGAAGTACAGCTGTCTGAAAAGGTCTATTTTAGCCATGTTTTTGAGGGCTTAGAATCTGTGTGTTTAATGAGCATTGTCTCTTCACAATAACGTACCGACCTTGTGTGAAATTTTTTTATTTTCGTACGTTGGCACAATATACACAAGTGGAATTTCCGTAGAAAAAATCTGTTTACGAATGCGCTGCAACTCTTTTGAAGTGTGAGCTAGGCGGCCGCCTTAATGGCACAAATGTACAAATATGCTAAGGCTTATTGCAACGAAAAATGTCCTAGCTGTGCTTATTTCAAAATTTATTGCGTACAAAGATATGGTAATTGCTTACAAAATGGTTTCCATAAAATTTCCATAATACTGCCACATTTTTCTTAATGATTATGTTGTATCTATTTCTACTTTGCAGCCATGTTTGTAAATCCATTTGGACAAAATCAACACACCTAATGTCATGGTCATGTCCTCACTAATGTATATAAAAACTTATTGACGGCGAATTAAGGTATTAAGTTGGTTGTGTTAGTTTCGTCTAAGTTACTCTGTTCAAGAAAAAAAAAAATGTTATGTCTTGTTTTTCTCAAAATAAAAATGTATATACTGTGACTAACGACGACTGGTGTAACCTTTTTTGTACGACTATATATTATAACACAACTTCATCAACTAGATTCGTCTATCCTGAGCTAAAACTTTTAAACCTTAAAGTTGAGTTAAAATAGAAAGACTACCCTTATAATGGAGGCTATCATGTCATCGCCAAAAATATCACTATACGGGTAGCAAGAAAAATGTGCAGCGATGTAAATCGCGAAAATGACACTGCGATAAAAATTGAAAAAGATCACACTGCAGTAAAAATCGCAAAAATCACACTGCAACAAAAATTGCAAAAATTGCACTGCGATAAAAATATCAAAATATGGCTCTGCGATAAAAATTGCAAAATATCGTGCTGCGATAAAAATTGCAAAATATTGCGCTGCGATAAAAATTGCAAAATATCGCGCTGCGACAAAAATTGCAAAATATCGTGCTGCGATAAAAATCGTAAAATATCGCGCTGTGATAAAAATACAGTGAACCCTCGATAACTCGGACTAAAAGGGGGGAGAAGCTGTCCGAGTTACGATTTGTCCGTGTTATCGAGGGGTGTCCGGAGAGGTGGGGTATCAGTCATTAATCACAAGAAATGCGAAGAAATTAGTACCTACGCTATTATTTCTACAAGCAAAAGAGGCTGCAATAAATACTGTTTTGTCGTAACTATCGTATCAAGTTACGGGAGGGACATCATGCAGTGGGAAAATTAACGTAACGTGGAGGACTATAAAAGAATGTCAAACATTGTGGGCAGTCAGATCTTTATTTATTTTTTATGCTGCTACTTCTGGCTGATCTTTTTTTTTATCTCTGTGCTAGAAGCTCACATAAAAGTTTTCGTCTGGCTGGCGACCTGCGACAGCCAATGTGCGTGTGTGTGAGAGAGATAAGAAATGATCGTTGGAGATAAGCTAGGGAGGTTGCGAGCGGAAATAGTCAAGGTCAATCGGTACAGTCTCGTGCAATACAAACGCCGCACGTGACTACACGCATCTCACACAAGATGTTTACATTGAAAAAAATACCTTACGTCCATATGTTACAGTGTAGGGGCAGCAGCCAACTGCTAGCCTGATAGTTACTCTACCCTCCTTCAAAGTTACAAAGGTATAAAAATAATTTTCCTCTTAGACATGAATAAAAACGGCACTGTAATTAACAATCCTTCTGGGTCACTGTACATTATGTGAACATATTTTAACACTACTAATTTTAAAATTTAATTTTATATACATATGTAAATTGCATCACAGAACACATAATTTACAGCTGTATTCTTACACAAAATGTCATATTATAAAGCAATACAATTTTAATCATGTTCTACATAGTTACCGTATTTACTCGCGTAATCGCCGCATATTTTTGATCAAATTTTAGGCCCAAAAAATGAGATGCGGCCATTATAAGGGGTTTTCAAAAATTACCTTCTAATATTTTTTTTTTGTGTAGAATATAACAAATGTACATTTTTTTATATAGTTACTCGTTCATAACGTGAACATTTCTTCTAAAATAAAGAAAGAGATTTTGTCGGTGTATAGTAAAATGGAAAAATTAAGACTACAAAATCTTGTTAATCCATTCACGTGCGTCACTCAATGAAAATCGTTTAAAATTATCCAGCATAAGATGTTTACATTTTACGGTTCATTACATGTACGCTATTATTTCCCGTGAAGTTGTTTATAAACAAATCAGATTCACGCTTAAAACGTTACAACTCTCCAGACGCCGTTACGTTATCAACAGAGCATCATCAACAAGCGAGCGTGACTCATCGCGTCCGGCTTGGGCATGGATGTTGTGTTGTTCTTTCACCACCCACATCGGCTCTTGAAAACGTTGTTAAAGGGGCGTAAAACCTTCTCACCAATTTTTCTACATCGCAATGCAAAGCACTGATTTTTAATTTTTCTTTTTAATGTCCGGGACAATTTGTTTTGCAACCCTGAATTCATTGTACATACCAGAGCAAAATAATTTTCCGTTTATGTGTCATTATAACCTGTAGTTACCGTCATTTCACAAGCTCCACATTGAAATGTTTATTTACGACACACGTGCGTGCCTGTCTCGCAGGGCGAAGAGGGAGGAAAGATAAAGAAGTGAGAGGTCGGCCTGCTGTGTTGCATCTTTACTCACGCGTCGCGCGCCTAGCTAGCAACATTTTATCACACGGAACTTGCCAGATATTTACTGTGGGATTATTAAAGGCTAAGTAGCGATGGATGACTACGTTATAAAGTTTAATACTGTTCTAAAATGTAATGTGATGAATTTAAATCCAGCAGAAACGATTTTTTATGTCTTTTAACCAAAAAATAATTAATTAAAAATTATTCAAAATTTTTAAAAATTCTGTCCGAGTTATCCGAAGTCCGGGACATCGAGGTCCGAGTTATCGAGGGTTCACTGTAGTATTATATCGCGCTGCGATAAAAATCGCAAAATATCAAGCTGCGATATATCGCAAAATATTGCACTTGCGATATATCGCAACAAAAATATTGCACTTGTGATATATCGCAACAAAAATATTGCATGCAATTTTTCGAAAATATATCGCATTACGTGCGATATATCGCAATATCGCACAACCCTAAGCACAGGTACTAATTCACAGATAGTGCTTCGCGTCTCCGTCAGATTGCGCTACCGTGCAGCATGCTTTACCGATTAAGTCTTTTACTGTTACAATGGCAGCTGCTGCACATATTTATTTATTATTTTACAGTTATCTCGCAAACTTTTACTTCCGTTTTCATTGCTTTTCTTTCCTCCAAAGTATTTTATGGAAATGTCATAACTTTTCTTGGAGGAGCGGGAGAAAGATGTAAAGAAAGACGACTCGGCGGTGTTCATCATCACTTCTCACGTGTTAATGACGCGTGCTAGCAGGCGGCCTAACTCACAGGGCGCGCACTCAAGTGTTTCACTGGCAGTATTAAAAGTTTTTTTTTTCCAAAAATTTTTTTTCTTTGACAGCCGCGGCTTACTATTGATGGTAAATGTGATGTGTTATTGTTGCGGACTATCATACTTCATTAAAATTACCTCCATTTCCGACGAAACATGCCCGAGGATTTAACTTTTTTTGGTGGGGGGGTGGTGAAATATAAAGTTGGATTTAACGAAACATTGATTTAGAATACACATGATAAGATCCCGAGGCATTTTGTTAAATCGGGGTTCTACTATACTTGTTATATGAATGAATATATTTGCCTCATCTACTTTGGTTTGACTGTTCGGTGGGAAAGTGTAACAGTACAGTGGCCTACAGTTCAATTTAATATGTACATATTTGTTTAATTGTAATTGACAGGCAAAATACACAAATTACATTTTATATTTTTAATTTGCTACATCTTATAAAAAATTTTCAGTCAGACTGTTGCAACAATACAATGTAGTACTGTTCCTACAGCAGTTATTATTTTAGTCTTATTTCATGTCAATGTGATACACCCAAGCAAAAAGCAGCCAATACACTAAACATTAATTTTTTTAGTATAAATTATTTGAGAATGTTCATTTTACATTCTACAAAACAGAAAAAATCTAAATGATACAACATGTGAAAATATGTGGGAGGCTATACCGTATAGGGTTTTGATATAAATTTAGACACACTGTATATTTTACCCTCTTAAAAAATATTAACATGTCTCCTTTTTCATAACGATGGCCACACACCCACTCCTTTTGCAGCTTCCTACATATTTTACTGTACGTACTGACGTATTCTGTACACCCTTTCGGCAAAAACACTTGGTCCATAAAATAAAAGGGAGGGAGGGAGAGAATCTGGCATTTTGGAGGCTGAACAAAGGCTGATTTCCTCACTACTACAACACTTTTGCTCAAATAAATTGGGTAACATGAACACATTCTGTGATAACACTATATTTCAGCTAAAGGAGCTCATAACCTCCCTCTAAAAATTAAAAATAGAATGCTTTTTCATTATTTTTTAAATTAGGCATACACATTTTACAGAACATGACAGTAACAATTTTAAACACAGTGATTTATTGGTGGTTGTATTGAGCGCATAGCTCCAGTTTCACAGGCATAATTAAAATACCGTTTTGTGTTTTTTTGTGAAATTTCCTCTGTAACAGTAGGAAATGTTTAATGCTCGAAAGGTTGTTCTCATTGCTATTTGAAAACTGCCTGTAAAATATATTTTTTCAAGACTAAACTGTAAATGTGAAAAGCATAAATCAGGAAAGCAATAGTTATTACAAAATCTTCTACGTGTAACATTCAAGTAGTTAAGTTTATAGAACCACAGCTGAAAGTTACAAGATGTATCTGATGGTGAGTACACTGCACACTATTTCAGTAAAGTACCTTGTGCAAGGAGATGAGGCACGCGACATACATACTTGGTTTCAGTTCTACCACAGGCAGTTAAAATACAGCCAGCACCCATAAATAGTCACATTTGTCATGGGCTTCAAAGACTACCAAATGCTTAAGCAGGTGTGGAACATAAATCAGAGATAAAACCATTATATTAAAATTGTAGGTTTTTTGAAGCCAATTAACCAAACTGAAAAACCAGCATCCCTAGACAATTGTATCTGCCAATTTTTTCAGCAAATAAATTTTCTCGAGTAGCAAATTTTTGAAAACCCATATCTGAAGTATAAATCTGGCACATTTCATTGTGGTGCATGAGATTACATGTAACAAATGCATATTCTAAGTAAATGTTTGCTTATAAAGTTGGCAAATGTCATTATCTAGTGTGCTGTTGGGTAGTTTTCGTACTTTGTGCAGTCAACCTAGAGCCTCAAACTGAAAGACCCTCCAAGTTTATTATTTTTCGATACGGCACGCCATCGTCCGGTCCTTTCCTTCCCTTTCTTTATTGCTTTTTGATTTGTTTGCTCTCTTGGTTACGTCAGCCCTCCCTCCTTGCCGGCTGTTCTTTCCCCTCCCCTTTCTTCGGTGCCTCTGGCGGCCGGTCTGGCGTAGAAGTTAGTTGGGCTCGAGCGACTGCTGGAGGCGGATCTCCTATTCCCAAGTAAGAGAGGTCTCAAGCGCATGTTTGGTAATCAAAGTGCTTTGTTGCCTTTTTACAACTTCATGTGACATTTAATGAGTTCGCAATGACGGGCGTGGTTGTAAAAGTTTTAGTTTAGACTAGAACTAAGTAGTACGCCGTGTTCGAGATACACTCTGCATTTCCTTTTCTGGTCAATATTCCTTTCCAAGGCACGTCATTTGTCAGAATTAATGCTTTGTGCACGAAGGAGTCCGAGAGGACTGTCAAACTGGATTATCGCATTTTGCATTTAGAGTTTGATGGTTGTTTCTGTGGGCCTTAGTACCAGTGTATTTGTTACTGAAAAATACCCCTGTTTAAGTTTGAAATCATCATTTTTGCTTTAGTCTATGATGCCCCTTTGTCCATTTGCTCTGCAAACTATTCTAATAATGTTGATGTATTTCCCTAGCATCACTGGTATTTTCTAGTTATTGCGTGTAATTAATCTAACCTCTAAAACATGTGTTGCCGCCTAGGTAATTTGTTGTAATCAATATATTATTTATCCACCGGAATAGTGTGTATGCCCTGAGAATCAACATAATAGTATTACAATTGTTTACTTACGAAAATGCAAGAAACAGTATCCATTGACTCACAATTGCCACGGGTTCTTTGTTTACTAACGTCATCATGGACGGCACTCAAATCAAGGACCTGATGAACATTCCTACGGGAAATATTACAAGTATATAATGAAGTGTAAATAAGTGTTGGAAGTGTACATAAAAATTATTATCTAATATTGTTTAACGTCCTGTGCTAATTTAGACGGTAATTACGGCAAAACGTAACTTATTTATATATTTTGTTTCGGGAGGCGGGAAGTACGAATCGTAAACGTTGTAGGCATGCAGCAGCAGACTACCGAGCAGGCCGGTCTGCCATATTGGACCACCTGCTTAACGAGACTTCCACCCCCTAGGACAGGTATAAAAGGCACTTTTCGCCCGTAGCAAAGCAGTAGTCTAGGCCTCTGCTCCCAACGAGCAATCTAGGCACTCCTCCCTCTACCTAGGGTTGCGGACTGGTATCGGCCAACTAAGCCCGTCCTACTACTCCTAACCTCTACCTATGCCTTACCAGAGGAGTGTATGATATAAGTGGGACCCTTTCGTCCTAGCCGCGCACTTATTTCTGAACGCACCCTTAAGGTACTGTGTAATCTCTGACCGCCGAGCGGCAGACATCTAAGTTCCGTCGGGAACGGGCAGTCAGTATTTCCGAGGCTCCAGAATTGTGCTGGGCATCTCACGTGTGAACCATCTGTTTAGTGTAACAAAACATTTTAACTACATAATTGTAAGCTAGTATTAAACCAGGAATATATCCGGGCAATCGCAGTATTGCTAAACAGAACATTGTATCACATGTCTTTGGTATACAACTCATTTCGCACCACGTGCTCAAGGGTTAAACCTGCGATAATTGTATGCAACCCAGACTTGTAAATAAGTGTATTTCTGTGCTTCGAATTCAAGTGAATGTAAATTGTGTGAACTTTATAAAATACAACTGCCACTCCCACTCTGAACAAAGACGTGCTGTTGTTATTTCTTTAAACTTAACAATTGTGATATACCCCTCAAACTTGGCTTTATGTCAGAGCTGATTATCCTTATCACACCAGAAGAGGTGGAAGCTTTAGAGAATCCACGTCAGCAGGCCGCTCAGGAACACAAGCGGTGCATCCAAAAACCTGAGGCTCTTCCACAGGGGCTGGATCCCCTTGCCTCAAAAGCTACCAGGGCCAGAGCCAACCCTCGAGGATCTACACCAGGAGTATCTAGCCCACACTAAGAGACCTCCGCACTCCTGCGACCAAATACGCTTCAGTAAAATCCTGAGGGAAATACAGAGGGCGACCCCGACCGTACTTAGTCCAATAAAGACACCACTGTGCCCTTCTCTACTACCTAAACGCATCCTCCAGCTTATAAGGGAGGATTGTCATCTGTTCAAACCAAAGGGCAACATTTCGGAGCGCAAGCAGCAGTTATTGAGGCAATTATTCAGAGGTGAGTGGATTAAGACCTCCCCCACCCCTATTTATAAAAGGGATGTTGACATCTCCCCCTGGCAAGTCGTCAGGCACGGTACACGTAGGCCCACCCATGGGGCTCCATTCCCCCCGGGGACGCGACACGTGCCCCGCTCCATACAAGCCTCACTGCCTCCCCATCACGAGCTAGCTGATATAACACGCAAAAACCAGAGGGAGCCGGGTCAATGTTTGTTATTATTTCCATTGCTGTAGCTTGGGGAGAGTTGCATTTGTTGCTATGAATGACGTCACAATTAAACAAGTGTTTTGGTTTTTGTTTTGTGTATGTATGAAGCCAATGATGGCGTGAGGTAAATAAAGTCGTCGTTTACCCATATGAATTAGAAATTTACTGGTGTTTTTTCCTCAACGAAATTGAAGCAGAAGGGTAGAAATTCAATATGGTCCACCAGTGGAAATCTGTTATCAGCGCAGACCTTTTGATCCTCAACGGGCCGGATTTCACAAGTTGTTTGTGCAGTGTTGCATGCGATCGCCAACCACGCCGATCATGAAGCAATGAAGAAATACTTGAAGATATTGTCACGTGTGTTTATCGTGTATTGCTTTAATGACTAATTATGCTTTGTTCATTTTCAGCGGAAAGTTTATTATTTACAGTCTCGTCTTCCTGGTCGATAATGTTAAGAACTTTACTCTCGTGTAAACAAATGTTATCTCTTAACACTGACTTAACCTGGTTTAGGTTTTCCTTGAAAAAGGATGACAAAGTTGAAGTATGTATTAACAAGGTGGTTGCAACGGGCAAAGAATCGCTTACTAAGAACTGCATCTTTGGCAGAGGCGGTGGTAAATGATCATCTAAAAAACAATTGTTTCTCATAATGTGTCGGGACATGTCGGGTTTACGAACTGCATTTGAGGATGACCACTTGCTCTGAAGCATGCTGATGAAACATAGTGATGAATTTGATAAAAATGGACACAGCAAATGGTTAGATGATTTTGATTATATATATTACAGGGATACGAGTGGCCTAGCTACCATCCAAGGGTATACAATCAGTTAAAGACAACCAACGTGATCCTTCGCGACGAAACTCGTGTCTCTCTTCCTAGGATCCATCTCCTGTCATTTTCAGGGAAACCAACTGAATAGACAAACATCTCCAACCTTTATTTCCTAAGCTAGTAGTGAGTTATGAACATTTACTTAACGTAGAAAAATTGTCATACCTGAAATCTTCATTGTCAGCTGAACCATTATCATTAATCCAAGCCTTGCCACTGATTATAGGGAATTTCAGTGTAGCTCCACAGTTAATTGACAAGAGGTACAACAAACGTCTGATATTGTTACATCACTTTGATTCAATTTTACAAAAAGTCTAAACTATTTCCAGAGTCCAAATTCGAGAATCATGGGAGAGTGAGCTATATCAACTTGTGATCCAATATGGGGCAAACTGAAGCAATACCATAACAATGTTTGATAAATATAGACAGACTTGACAACGCCACTCTGACTTGCGGAATGGTTTGAAGAAATGTCAACAAAATGTCTACTAAATGTAACATATTTTCGAAAAATCATTAAACAGTAAACTGCAAAATAGATAATTTCTTCACAGAAGAAGTAATCCTTCAAAACCTAAATAAAAAAAAAAGTAAAAAAAAAATTAAAGGTTCAGTAATGAACATTTAACCTACAGGCTTTTTATTTAACACATTTAAATACACAAACATACGGAGTTTCATTACAATAAATTCAGATCATTTACTTGTGCCCACCTGGAAATCATGTACACTAGAGACAACATCAGCAGGAACAACCATCATGCCAGGCTGATGACAGCCTAACGGTTCAGAAGCCTTGTTTTCCAAGCACTCTCGAAGAACAGCAATTCTTGTACTCTTCACACCGTTGCTTTATATCTTTACAGTCAGCTGCAACCTCGGCCAAGTTCTGGCCCATCAACTGTACTTTATCTTCCTGAATAAAAGCAATACAACCATATATGTTATAAGAATAATTTACAAAACATATAATATTGCAAAATTAAGGCATAGTGAACTGAGAATTACTCTGAATATGTGAAACTATCCTTTTTAGTGTGTCAGCTGTCAGCCTAGCAGAACGTATGATGCCAGGGAATGGCGTAACATGTATCAGACGGGTCGGTTGTACACAGAGCAAAATTCAGACTTTATTGGTGCATGGGGATAGGAGAGGATGCGCAGGGAATCATTCTACTAGTTGCATCCATTAACAGCTGTAGAGAGCTTAGACCTCTGTAAGAGGCTGAAGCCAATAAACTGCAGACATAGGAAGAAGTAATGTGTTCTGAGTATAAAGTAGTTCTGAAAAATACTTCCTTCATGCTATCAAAATATGTTCAAACAGCCTCCATTTTTAAAATTTGAATTCATAACAAACATAAAAAATAAAGAAAAAATTTAATAAATAACAAATGTATACCAATTTCTGTCATATTATGCTAGAAACAGAAAAATTGCCACCCTTATGAAAACAAAAACACAAGTTGAACAAAATACAGGAAAGAAGTCAGCGTACTAAGCAGGTGTACGAAGTTTAATAAAATCCAAATGGAACATTTCCTCAGATATGTCAAATTCTGCTAGTTGTAGAAAAATTATTGCCATTTTTAATATCTAAATACAAAATAAATGATAAACATAAAAGTCAAAACTACTTAGGGCCTACCAATAACAGTAAAAAAAATTGTAAAAATATTTCCTCAGGTACGTGTACGTCAAACTGTGGTAAAAAACTAAAAAATTGTATAATTTACAAAAATATAAACGCAGGATAGACAAAATATACAAAAGTCAAGTCAGCTTTGCATGGTGGCTACAATCTGTTGGGAATATAATTCCCTGACATTTCCCTGACTTTTCCCAGCCAAATTGAAAATTTTCCCTGACCTAATAAATTTTTTTTAACCCAATTTTTTATGCTTTATAAAATAAATAATTTTTTCTTTGTCTAATTCAATGCACTTTGCACATAGTACAAGTTTTAATGTACTACTAATAAAAATTTATGTTGTTTCTAAACCATTCTTGCGATGTGGCAAGTTGAAAATCAAATAAATGTTACGGACATACGCTATAGCAGCAAACTGTGAGTCAAAGAAAACCAGACAATACATGCAGACAAACAGAAAAGTAAACAACCAAAAGCATCCTTTTGCTTGTCAGCATGTATTGTGTGGAATGAAAAATACATGCCCAGAAAACACTGATTGCATGGTTAACACACCAACAACGTATTTTGTGTGCTCTATTTTTGCAAGTATATTAAGTATGCCTATAATAATATAAAAATTAGAACTGAAAGTTACAACTATTAAGTACATTTTGTTGTAAGAAATGTACAGTAATACCTAACTTACGGCTTCTCACATTTGACAAATTAAAAGGCCTACCACATGAATACAATATTTGTGTAAAAACTTCTTACCTCAGGAAACACAATATAAACAATATACTTTGCGTACTCTAATCCTGTATGTTGCAATAAAATTAAACCAAAATTACAACAGACAGTTGCAACTAAAGTAATTCATTTAAATTTATGTCAAAAATTCAGAGTAATACAATTGTTACATTGGAAAATTAAATTTACAATTTCATGTAGTACACAAATTAATTATCTGTGGAGAAAATTCTCGTCTGATAATAAACATATTTCATGATTACATACTACCGACAATCAAAAAGCCCAGTACTATATAAGATTACACAAAAAAAATTCCTTGGAAAAATGTAATTTTATGAGTATTGTAGAGGTACTCACTGAGAGATCCTGTGAAGTGTGCTTGCCACACGCATGTAAAGCAGTACTTTAATCAGTTTTTTGTAACTCTACAACCTCCTATAGCTCCATCCCCCCCCCCCCAGGGGTTACTCTTCTATCTCCAGCCATGTTAAGTTCTTCCCCCTTGACACCTCACCCATCTTATTCACAAGCAGGCACACACTGTTGCTCTAAAAATAGAATTCCGTCCGCCCTTTCTACCATCCCTTCTTTCCAATAGGCGACTGTGTGTTACAAATTAAAGTAAATGAAAACAACAAGAAAGAAAGAAAACAGCATAGCAGGATGCAAGTTTGCTTTCTCATGTTACAAGAGATAGCTGTATCATTTTACAAGCTGGTAGCTGCTTTTCACACTAACGGAGTATAGCGCAAAAAAAAAAGACATGTTATCAGCCTTCCGCATCAGAAGGAAGCATCTTGGGGAGGGGGTGCCTAAGAGAGACACGAGAGACGCGCACGTAAAAAAAAAGCCAAAGTAGACACGTTATTAGCCTTCCGCATCATCAGCAGGAAGCATCGAGCAGTAAACAACTTAATAGATTACGAATAAAAGTGGCGTATGTGACGTAGCCAGCTACTTATGGCTTTCTTCCCCGGGATTATGGTACCGTGATTTCCGATGAAAGGCACCAGACGCGTCTTCACGCTTGCCAGTCTGTACTGCTCCATTCATGTAGGCCTCATTTTAACTGATTTTAACTACTGCTTTTCAAAGGAGATGGGGCGGGGAATTTTCCCTGACTATTACCTGGCTTTTTCAGGCCACTAAAATTCCCCGACTATTCCCGGTTTTCTGTCGCCACCCTGGCTTATTAAGTAGTATAACTGTACTAAACTTGAAGAAAATCATAAAAACATTTCTTAAGATATATCATATTATGCTAAAATTATAAAAATGGTCACCATTTAAAAAATATGACCATGGGATGAACTAAATACACAAAACAGTAAGTAGTATATGTGTACCAAGATTAATGAACTTGAGAACAAATATTTCATACTAAAAACATAACAGTGGCGTCTCGTCAGGGTAAGCAAGGCAAGCAGTGCTTGCCCAGGCAGCTTCCTGACAATGCTCTGATTATAATAAAAGTTTACTTGTAACCTTGTCTCTACTAGAAGCTAATTATGACTCGTGCAAATAAGTGCATATTTTACGAATTCCACTCGGATTACAATACTGTCAATTGGAAGATAAGAACTTGTAAACAACCAAAGCAAACTGTTTAAAAGCACTTCCAATATTGCTTCTAGTGGATACAGTTGCAGCGATAGTATTCGGGAGAATGAAGGGGTTGGAGGGGTGGCCGGATAGAAGGAACATGAGAGGGGATTGGCTACGTGACGCTACGATTGCAGTGCTTTCTCACCGAAGTGATACGAATCTAGCAGAATTGCCACTTTAGTGGTTTTGTTACCAGATACTGTGATTTCAGATAATCCACTACCGGTCAAGTTTTGTAACTTATACAATGATAAACAGGGAGGCGAAGACTGTTTAAACTGATACTAGTAAATTAGATATTTTCTTTTCTATTGATAAGATAGACCTCCGGTGATCATTTTAGTGCCATTAGTGGTTTTCTATAACTTCAGTTGGCAACACTGGTCACCGGCAGTTGGATTTACAAGTTACACAAATCCAATATATTGGCAAGCTCCCGCACTGCACAGTTATGCTGCCAAGTGAATATTATAGTTTTTTGTTTAATTTGGTTATTGTGTGTTGAAATTTACCATTATTAGCTGCACTATCTATACCAGGGATTGATTTTGCGAGACTAAAAACCAAGATACATAAAATGAATGAAACGGTAGCGTGTGGATACAAGTGTTGTGCATGTGAATTATGTGCTAAATATTTTTCTAGCAGTGTTTTTACTTTTCAGCAAAGATGTGACCTCATCAGAGAAGGTAGGCTGACACTTGAAATTTGTGTAATTTAACATGTTTGTAATCTTATTTAAAATTTCTCTTTATTCAAATTTTTTTCATTATCCAGAAACAATTTTGATAATGGTGTTTGGTGCTCAGTTCTTATGAACATATCTAAACTATCCTTAAGAGATCGATTGTTGACTGTAATTATTTTTGTAGGCTACTTTTACAATGAAACATTTTGTAAACCTAGTTGGCAAAAGAAGCCTCTGTAATGCTACAAC
This sequence comes from Medauroidea extradentata, assembly GCA_003012365.1. NCBI lineage: Eukaryota > Metazoa > Arthropoda > Insecta > Phasmatodea > Phasmatidae > Medauroidea > Medauroidea extradentata. The sequence continues at coordinate 35,160 of PNEQ01074746.1, forward strand.
TAACTGTGAAAATTATACAATTTTGCAAAGTTTGTATTACTAAGGCCATGTCTCAATTCATTCAGTGTGTGCTCTCCTGCACTCTCTCTCCCTCTCGTGGCCACGTCATATTGACGTCAGAGAGAGTGTGCTATGAAACTGTTCACTCGCTGCACACACTAGTTCTCTCCGGCGTACGCCATCTTGAATACAACTATGGTTTGAAGCATGGCTATAGAAGAACAGGTCTGGACACTCGCCTGGAAACTTGACCCCCTTGTTGTTTGGATGTAGTTCACTAAGTTACCGAGAATATTGTGTTTTATTGGCGCTTCAGTTAGGGCGGTCGGACTCAAACTCCGCCCACTTCCTCTCCACTAAGATAAACAATTTATCAAAACGTATTTTTTATCAATTTATGGATCACTTCCTACGCTCAGAAATTTAAAAAAAGGCCCTAGCAATCTTTATTTACTTTATAAATTTAATAATGGAAAAAAGTGGGCGGAGTTTGAGTCCGACCGCCCTAACTGAAGCGCCAATAAAACACAATACTCTCTGTAACTTGACGAACTACAGTCAAACAACAAGGGGGTCAAGCAAAATACATTGGTAGATAGGCGAGTGAGACCTGTACTTCTATGACCGTGGTTTGAGGTTACTGAAGAAATGTGTGTCACATAAATAATTATTTCCAATGAACAGTTAACAATGGCGAGAAGTTGTGTAAACATTTCCTGCCCTAATATAAGCCTACGTTTAAATACACAAAATACAAAACTACGGCATCGCCTATAAACAATTATTCGCTGCTTGAAATACGACGCTGGTAAGTTTATAATTATAATTCGAATTACCAACAAATAAATTTGATGTGTTTATAAAATGTAGCCTATTAATAACATTTACTCACTTGTTACCTTTGCATCGTTTGTTTACAAACTCGAGAATGCATCGTTCCAATTGTAGAGAGCGAGAGTGCCAGAGTTCTCTCTCTCGTGGTAATGCGAAAGAGTGCTCTTGCCATAGAGTACTCTTTAAATTGGGACACGGCCTAAGACTTTAATGGCAACCGGGATTCCAAAGCTTTTCTTTGTAAAAGTACAAAACTTGTTTAACAGTGTTGATGACAGGATATTAAAAGAAGACTAAATGAGAGTGATGATTATAATAATGCGCATGCTGTAACTGTACAGTCAACGGCCTCGAACATCGGCGACATCATCAGTCGTGATTTCCCAACGCGGAATTCTGTAGATAGTAACATGACAATCTGACCAACTCCCTGGCTGGCTCCTTGGTTTTATCTTAAGGTATCAGATATCCCGGCATATTGCCTTCACGCATCCTGATAAAGAATCTTTGACGCGATACCTGATACATTAACAGCCGCCATACAAGTCGTTACGGTACGATTTCAGTTACGTCAGTTGCTAAACTGGCTGCCACGCTTGTGCCAAGGAATATGCTTTTTAGTCGGTTTTCTTATTTCTCTCATTCTTTATGTTTAACGGGTGTTTGTTCTTCAGTAAAAAAAATATTTCTAGTTTTAATCCCCCCCCCCCTCTTCTTTTCCTTTTTAAACGCTAAAATCTGGTAGTCGCAAATACAATTAGTAGTTTGCCTTTCAAATTAAAATTAGGTCACACATCGCCACTGAAACATAACAAATGGCAGCCAATACGAAAATATGAACATAAGATGAACAAAGTACGTACAAATCAAGTCAGCTTTGTAGGTTCAGCTTTGTAGGTAGTTTGTGTACCAAATTTGATAAAATTCTGAAAAATATATACCGTATTTACTCGTGTGTAGCATGCACTTTTATTCCAAAAGAACTGATGAAAATTCAGGGGTGCGTATTATACACGGAAATTAGAAAAAAAAATACGTGAAAGAAAGATTAGTGGTCGGTTGAGTGGCGGTGGGAAGGGGTGGGGTGAGAAGGCGAAGTTAAAGCTGTAAATTGCCGGGTGTCAAGCATAGGAAGCAGTGTTAAAGAGTAGGAAGCAGAGAAAAAAAAGCCACAGCGGGGAAAGGAAGGAAGAAAAAAAGAGTGGCATTCTTTTTTTCGTTCCCCCACCCCCACAAACACACCAGGAGAGATAAAAAAAGGCAAGCTTGCTACCCTCAGCCATGTTATCTTAGGAGTTAGGTTATCTCAAAGGCTTGGTAGTGGAGGAGGGACATGCTGGAAACAGCTGGCACAGCAGAGCAAGTGAGAGGGAATGGTGTTCAGGCACACACCTGCGAGGCGAGGGCTGGCAGACAGCAAGTGACTTTGGCAGAGAGACAAGCCACCCCACCTCCTGGCTCGCCACCTACCCTCTCTCCCTTCACACTCTTAACCAGTGTGAACGTTTCCTTTCTTCCCCCCTCCTTCCTTGACCCCTTCATCACAGCGTCCCTCATGCTGTTTCACCACTCGCTCGGCTCATCCTCCCGTGTTTTTTTACATACTAGCCAGGCACTAAAAAATTTTCCCCTGTAACTTGTTGCAAAAATCGTGGTGCGCACTATACACGAGGATATACGGTATTCCCTCTGATATATATTACACTAAAAATATAGACATCTCCGCCATTTTGAAAATATGAACTTGGTATGATCAAAATACTCAAAAGTAAAAACTAAAGACAGCCTAATATTTGGTACATATAAACAGAGTTCAAGGGCGTAGCCAGTTGCGGGATGGGGGGAAGCAGTGGGGATCAGTACCTCTCCCCCTCCCTTAGCCGTCAAAAATTAAAAAACATCATATTAGCGCTGATTGGCAAATGTTTGACTGTGACTACAGGCCTCACCTTTTCAATAGCTTTAGATTTTTGCTGGATAAAAAGCACATTCTGTTCCAGTTTTCATTTACTGGAAGAAAATTGAGGCTGGGAAGTTTTTAGACAATTGCTGAACTTTTTGAGGACAATAAATTACCCTCACTATTCCAGATTTTCCCACCATGGAAAGTGGCACCTCTTCACTCTTCTCCCAGTTTAAACACTTCTCTGAATGGTAACAAACACTGGTGGGAAGATGGCATGGAGAGGCATGTGGAATGAAGATGGGTTGGTAGCCATGTGCAAGTGACAAAATGGCGATAGATCAGATAGCATATAATGAAAGTGCTCAGCCTGTTTCACTGATTCATTCACTGAGTATGCAGTCTAAATCACTGGGCACATTACATTACTCTGCAGGTACTAAAGTGGGCAGTTATCTTGGCCTCTGACAGCGCGGGGGTGCGGGGACAGCGGGACAGGGGAAGAAGAGGAGATAAGGTGGCGACACACAGTTGACAGCCATGTAGTAGCCGTTAGGAAAATAGTTAATGTCTGCAAATGTAAGGTGAAGGTGGTAGCCTGTAGAGGCTCGGGAAGGAGGTGCATAGCAGAGAGCAGAAAATAATAAAACCTGTTATTCAATGTTGTGATGAAGAAATGACAAGTAAATGCTTGAGCCTGTAAAGAGAGCAACTAGCAAGAGCAGCAAAGTACACGGGTGTCGGAGAAATAGCTGTAGCCAGGATTCGTTAAGTCAGCAAAGAACGACCACATTAGCCACTAACCACTCCAGGAAAAAAACAGATACTGGAAATTTGAACATAAAGTATTTAATAAACTGTTACTAGGTTTATTGCGGAACTAAAGAATATTATCACCAAAGACATTCAGAGTGTGTGAGAGTGAATGAGGTGAGTATCGAGAAGTGCTGGAAAGTGGGGAAAATAAGAGATCCCTAGAAAAAAAAACGCTGAACTGCGACATCGTCCGACACGATCCTACGTACGTAAATCCAGACATCCTAACACCAGGGATAGAACTCGGATCGCCTAGGTGTAAGACAAGCGCTCGGCCGCCGCAGCTTCTTATGTACTATTTAAGAATTTTCGGGTTCTTCTTCTAATGTCAGATTTATTAAAAATCTGTCACATACATTTTGTTAGCTCTTCTTTTCGCAGTATTGTAGATAATTAAAAACCCGGGTTTAAAAACTGTCACAAGTGTTCAATAAATTTGAATGTATTAAAAATGTTAATATTTGGCCAAAAGTTGTGATATAAAAAGCTAGAGTAACAAAATTGTGAAAAACAGTAACGTTTTAATTATACATGGATTTCGAATTTTGAAGTTCATTTTATACTGGTATTTTTTTAAGAACACGCATTTAACGTGAAATAAAAAATATGATTTAGTTAGTTTGAAATAACATTTTGCCATTGTTAAAATGTAGTTTTCTTATTTCAATTATACAGTACTGAGTTTATTATTTACTTTTCGAAAGAATAAAAAACTATTTTCATTCAAAGTTAATACAATGCATTTACTATTATTTGTGTGTTCACCTCTGCGTTATGAGTGCATAGTCGACAAAATAAATCTAATTGAATTGTTTCTGGTAGATTAAACTACTTGCTTTCATTATTACAAGCTATTATGTAAAATGTAATTATGGCATATACGTAGTTTACCGTTTCAAAATTTGCAAACCATTTTTCAACCATTTGTTGGTATCTGATTTAACTTAAATTTGGTATACTTATGCAAGTTCGGTGACAATACAATTTTATGGGTTACATTATCAATATCGTATTATTAAAATTACGTGAACTAAAATGAAAAACTATGTTTTTTTTTTTGGTTTAAATTGCAATGACTTTTATAAAGTAGTCCGACAATCCAATAAACAAGTTCCAGAGATTTGAGACTAAAAAGAGAAAATAAAAGTAACGAAGTCTGTATAAGAAAATGTGAACTACAAAATAAAAAATAAATTTAAGTTACATTTGTCATACATGAACTGGGATGTAGTAGGTATATTGTAGGTTAAGAACAACCCCTCTCTTGGTAACTCATCATTCTAATATATGTGTACATAGATAGCCAAGTTCTAGGGCCATATATAAAGGCTTGCAGCGCTTTAGTTTTGTCTTTGTGACTTAGTTTGTAATTAAATGGTTAAATTAATAATAATAATGTGTATAATAGATAGGCCTCTGTTGCATGGACACGAAAAAGACTATAAAAGTTGGATGCAATATCCACAATGAACAATTTACTATTAAAGGTGAGCCACGCTACCGGCACAACCACTTACCACCATCTTAGCTGCGTGACTGACTTCAAGGTTGGTACACCAGCGTCATCACCCAACAAGCTCTGCAGGGCTGCCAACTGCACAGCAACGGAGGCGGGAGATTCATTCCTGCCCCCTTGAAACAACGGTTTCAACACATCACTTGGCAAGGGACAGAGCTCACTGCAAGTCGCCTAGTCAGCCATGTCGTAGTACGGATTGTGGCCACTCTGGAATACCTATCACTACCTGGATGAAGTTCTACAACACGTGCCAATTGTCACTGCAGTGGCGGGAGTCGATCGTCCTTCACAAGAGCCATCTGATTGGGCAGAAGACTGACATTAGAACCATGCCATTTTGCACGCTGCTGCAGTGTATGAAGATAGTCATGGGTCCAACGTCACCAAAGGTCTTGATGTAGCTTCTGTACCAGCCGCCAGCGCCAGACCTGGTTGATCGACAAATCCTGGAGATTTTGCTCAGGAACTGCAGCTAAGGAACCAAATATAAGAAAATGACCTGGGGTTAAGGAACTGAAATCATTCGGGTCTGATATCAGAGGATACAGAGGGCTGGAATTTAGGACAGGTTCCACCTGGACGAGGACCGTGCAGAATTCCTCAAACGTCAACAGTTGGTCTCTGATCATTTTCCTTAGATGGGCCTTGACTGATTTGACCCAAGCCTCCCACAGACCACCAGAGTGGCGTGTAGCAGGGGGAGTGAAATGCCAAGTTATCCCAAGAGGTGCAGAGGAGTCGAAAACAGTAGTCTGATGGGCAGGCGATGACAGAAAATGCTGCAGATCTTTCAGGTGATTACTTGCCCCTTCAAAATAGGTGTCACAATCACTGTAGACGTCTGAAGGGCGACCTGTACGACCGACAAAACGTTTAAAGGCACCCAAGAAAGTGTATGTCGACAAATCTGAAGTTACCTCCAGGTGAACCGCCTTTGTTGTGCAACACAAAAACAAATACAGGTAAGCGTTCAGCAAAGGTGCTTTACGCAAGTGACTGGCTTTGATTGTGAACGGCCCAGCATAGTCCACCCCAATCTTAACAAAAGGCTTGACTTGTTGGACACACATTGCAGGAAGGCTGCCCATTGGAAATTGGCCAAGGCGAAAGTTTGGCTCTAAAGCATGTACGTAATACAATGTCGCAGACAAAATCCAGAACTGGTCTCGAAGTATACTTTGCAAGGCCTGCAGCTCCGGGTGATGATTATGTTCATGATAGTGCCAAATTATCAAATTTGTGAATGGATGCCATTTGGGGAGAAGAACAGGGTGCTTCTGTTGAAAGGAAAAGTTTGAGTTGTGAAGCCTACCACCAACTCATAATACTCCACCACTATCGATGAAAGGGCTGGTCCTGCAAAGTTGAGATGAAACACGATGACCCTTTTGCAAGGCTAGAATATCTTCTTTGAATAAACTGAATGGACATGTTTGACGCACACATGCAGGACCGTCTTAAGGTAAAATTCGCCCATGGGCAAACCTTGGCCAGCATTCCCCTCCAAACTCTCCTTATTTTCACGTTTTACAATTTCGGAAAGTTAACATGGAACACAAACGAAGTTAAAAATCTTACACATAAATTGATAAAATAAAAATTGCCTGGTAACTACTGCAAAACTGGAACAACATTGCCATTAGAATACAGAGTAGCATGCTGTGTTTTTAATTTCTCTACTCGGAAATATGCAACTTACACCAGCGCAAAGTAATATTTTCAAATTCCTTTGTTTTGTTCTTCCTGCCCTGCACTAAGCTGGGAGTCGGGTTACAGCTGATAATCTCAGAGTGGCTAGCGTCAGATACACAGGTACTTTTGTCAAGAACACGGGATGGAAACGTATTGCTTAAATATATCTCTCCCGCTTCCCTACTACTGATTGCCATGTATTAAATAAAATTTGCAGTTTTCTATAAGAGTTTTAAAAATTTTATAATCTAAATTTTTAAAAAGTGCATGAATTTAACATGCGCCCCCTTACACCGAGCGCCCTTGGGCTTTTGCCCTGTTTGCCCATTATGTTAAGTCGGCCCTGCACACATGCAAAGCTCTATCCAATTCAGAAGGACTGACACTCCCAGTCAACCTAGCTTCCTGGGAACTGCGGGTGTTGTGGCCAAAACAAAATACGTAAACAATTACACAAAGCAGCTTAAATAAACTGCTGAAACGAGCGAGCAAAGTTGCCAGATCATCAGGGAAATGCACCACAAATGTATGGAGTTTCTGCTCTTGCGTCACAGCAGGATCGGATGAATCACTTACTGGAGGACTAGATGGCCATGACTCCACATCCTCTCTCAACCAGAGTGGCCCCGCCCACCATATTATAGGGTGTGTCATGAGCTGAGCAGGCAACAGGCCTCGCGAAGCACAGTCAACGGGGTTATCTTCTGACCTGACATGTTTCCAACATTCTGCAGGAACAAGGCTCTGGGCCTCATTCACTCTGTTGGCAACAAAAGTTTTAAGTTGATGAGGAGAGGTGTTCAGCCAAGCAAGTACAATCTGAGAGTCTGTCCAAGCGACCACCGTGGAGGTTGTGATATCACTGTACAGGTCTAAAACGTGTTTCCACAGACGGGCTAGCAGTAGGGCTCCGCAAAGTTCAAGACGGGGCAACGACAAAACCTTTACAGGCACAACCTTAGATTTTGCAGCCACTAGGTGTGTAGTAACAGGAAGGTAAGTACCAGTGACACACAGGTAGATGACTGCAGCATACCCTACTTCTGAGCTATCCGAGAAGGCATGAAACTGATAGGAGCACCCAGAGCCCCCTGTGATTAGTCTTGGCAGGGCAAGAGAAGACAGAAATGGGAGTTCACAGTTGAACTGGATGCTTGACGAGAAGAGTAAGTCGAACCAGCCAACCTAACGGATCAAAAATCCGAGCAGCAGCCGCCAAGATGTTTCGCTTGGTGGCAGGTCGTGAACTAATTTGAACCTTGTAGGAGAAGGTGTCAGCAAATGGGTTTCATTCTAAGACCAACACCTTCACCACTTGATCTTCCTGGTCATCCAACGAACGTGACTTGAAGACATTCCACAGCTTCAGGAGGTAGCCATTTGAGAAGTGCAGGATGAATACCAGCAAACTTCCGCAGTTTGAAACCTCCACTGTCCAACAAGGCGACTGATTCCCTTGCATCTCCAAAGCTGCCTCTACTGATGAGGCACCAATGACCACATCATCCACATACAAATCAGACTTGAGGATCTTCGATGCCTCTGGAAATCTATCAGCTTCATCATCAGCCAGTTGCTGCAACGTCCAAAGAGCCAGGTACGGTGCAGAGGCGACACCATAGGTGACGGTTTTTAGTCGAAAATCCTGAATGGGACCATCCTCAGAAAAACGCCATACAATGCGCTGAAAATCCCAATGTGGGAAATGCGCTTGGATTTGGCGGTACAACTGCCGGATGTCCACGGTGAAAACAACTTGATGCAATCAGAAGGACAATAGTATGCTTACTATAACCTTCTGGAACTTAGGACCAGTCAGCAAAGCATCATTCAGAGAGTGACCCAAAGACCCTTTGGACGATGCATCAAAGACCACTCTAAGTTTAGTGGTGGAGCTGTCATCTTTCATTACGCCATGGTGTGGGAGATAGTATGATGGAAACGCAACTTGGGTTGTCGGAATTTTCTCCATGTGCTCACTCTCGAGATAGTCTTGCATGAAAGGTACAGTATAACTCCTTGAGCTGAGAATTCTTTTGCAAACGCTTTTCAATACGAAGAAGACGACTGATTGTCTGTGGCCTGGTCACACCAAAGGAAGGCTCTGAGGCTCGAAAAGGCAAAAACACAGTATACCTGCCTGCAGCGTCTCTGGAGTGTGTGTTCACGAACTTGTGCGCACACTGTACAACCGTGCTGGATAAATGTTTACTTGGAGGTAGTTCTTCCACCTCCCAAAAGTGTGTCATTATGTCTGGCAATTTTGGAATGGCAAGGACAGATAAACAAAATGACTTCACACAAGGGGAACCTCGATGCTCCACTCGCCACATTAAAATCCAACCTAAGATAGATTCAACAGCTACAGAACCATCGAGCTTGTTTCCAGTCAAGAGACGGGGAAACAGTTCTGCCCTAATGAGAAGATCGATCGGACCTGGTTTGTCGAATGCTGGATAGGCTAGATTAAGATGGGCGACCTTGGTCCGTACTCCTGTCGAGATTTCCACACTGGGCAGTTGATTTGTTATTCGAGGCAGGACAAAGGAGTCGACAGAAAAGTGAAGATTTCCTTCATGTGGAGCTATCACAAGTGAAACACATGATTTAGAAACACTGACTGGTGTGTTGGACAGTCCTTGGATAGCTAACTCAGCCCGTTTCCGAGGGAGTCCCAAGTTTTGAAGACACCATTCAGTGATGAAACTGGCCCGACTCGCAGAGTCCAACAAGGCACGAACTACAACATGAACTCCTGAAGCATTAAAGACATGTACCTGTGCTGTTGACAGTAAAACAGTAGACACAGAACTGGCAACAGGTGTCACTGCTGTTAGAATAGGAACAACATCACCCTCTTAAGATGAGCTGATAGCGTCCATCCTTTTATCCTTCACCTGAGTGTCAGTAGTCTTTTCAAAATGCAGCAATGTGTGGTGTCGACAACCACACTGCCGACAGGATGACTTTGAGTGGCACTGCTTGGATTGAAGAGAAACTGTAAAACAATTATAACAGAGCTTTCTTTCCTTAACAACATTGTACCTTTCTACAGGACTGAGCTGGTTGAACTCTGCACATTTGTACAGTAAATGGGGACCCTAGCACAAACTGCACGATAACTGTGGCCCATCAAACACTTAACAGACTTGTCCATGACTGGGAGCCCACTTCGAAGATTGTGGCTTTGCTTTCGACATAGGAGGGTTGGTGCTCTTGGACTTATTGGGAACTTGCACTTCTTGAGCCTTGCACCGCTTTTCAAGAAATGCTACAAATTCTTTGAGTGTGGGAAACTCATAAATAGAGTCAATTCCCACTGCGCGCGGAGGGTACTACCAAGACACTTACAAACGATAGGCAAAAGGATCAGATCCCAATGAACCACAGGTACCTCCAGTGCTTCCAGTGCCGAGACATTCTCAGTGATGAGGGTCAGTAAATTCCGTAATGAATTGGGACAATCTGCTGAAGCTGTGGGAGAATGTAATAATGCCTCCACGTGCAGGCCAACAAGAAGGCGTTTGTTTTCATATTGGTTGGTCAACAACTTCCAAGCTACACTGAAGTTAGAACTTGACATGGGCAACGACTGAACCATACCGAACGACTCGCCCCGAAGTGAAGTCTTCAAGTACGCAAGCTGCTCCACAGGGGAAATATCATTGTTATCAATAACAAGTGTAGAAAACAAATTTCTTAAATTCGACCACTGCTTTGGATCACCCTCAAACTGAGGAAGTGTTATATAAGGAAGAGCTACACATGAATTACTAAAATGGCCATTCGAGGGAATCTACCACTGCCATGATGGCAAACATTTGTCCTCAAAATCCACCATACGAGCAGCGTATTCGATGGCGTCAAAGTCCGCCAGATCGCCAGACGCGACCTCAATAGTTACATAGTCGGCATCAAAGTACTCGCACAGCTTAGGAAGGTCTCGCACCGCAGCCAAGAACAAAGTACGTTGAGTCGTGTCTTCTTCGGCAATCAAAGACAATTCATAAGCCCGCTTAATGCGGTGTTCAGTCAACCTACGACGGACCTGTGCTGACCGCAGAGCCGCCATGACAGAATACTGTAAATACAGCACAAAAGGTGAGACAAAGAAACTGCCTCAAAAAAAACCGAGAACGCATGGACTGCCGACACATGAATATACAGAATTAAGACAAAACAAGAACAAATTAGAGAACCAGGACACCACACTACAACAGTTTATGCTCACGAAGCTACTGCCACTTTCTTCCTTTGTTCCCCACGGTGAACCTTTTGAAGTGTTCAACAAATACACACTTGGTTTACCGAATCGAAAAAATAAGCACCGAAATGCGTTATATACACTACACCGGCGTACACACGAAAATACACGCCCGGTACCGACACGGGAGTACACACACACGTGCTCAACAAGCATGGGAAAGCGCTGAAGCGAAAATGCACATTACGTGTACACGAAACAATTATGCGAAAAGCTTAAAGGAATCCGGCCCGGAGGACCAAAAATGTTGCATGGACACGAAAAAGGCTGTATAAAAGTCGGATGCAACATCCACAACGAACAATTCTACAATTAAAGGTGAGCCACGCTACAGGCACAACCACTTATTTGGTTGCGCGACTGACTTCCAGGTTGGCACACCAGCGCCACCACCCACAAGCTCAGCAGGGCTGCCAACTGCACAGCAGCAGAAGCAGGAGATTCAAAATCTCACATTGGAAATTGAGTTTTAACTTAGTCCAAAATGTACAGTACTGTCTATGCCGAAAAACTATCAAGTTAATAAATATATACACAAAATTTACAAGTTCATACTGCCTCAATCTTAAAACACTTATGTAGATAAGTATTTTAAAAATATATTTTATTTCATACTTCTCTAGCTACATACGCCTATATTATGACAAATTACCAAGAGAGGGGTTATTCTGAACCTCGATATGCCTGCAAAACTTTTTTAGATTACAATTTTCAAATTTTTGAAAAAAGTTGTTAATATTATTTTTTTTTACTTGTAAATTTATGTGTGGTATTTCGTGCTGCAGGCCTTTTCCATAGCCCAGAATTATTACGAACACACACATTGTACATCTCTTTACAGTGACCTTTGATGTAGAATTAAAGAATTATCTTGATGATGTGTGTCGAAGCAGATACTGTAGGCGTAGGGATACTATCACTTGGTTTGACTTACATTCTCTGACTATCATTATGTAGTAGGATAAATATATTTTATTGCCAGGTTTGTCTTAATACAACATTTCCATTAATTTAATTTTCGTTGACTGAAAATTTTTTTTTAGAAATCTTGCATATTTTTACGGACGGAAGTAAAACGTAGCAGCTAATAACAGTTTTCGCATATCCTGAAAGGTATATACGCAGGGGCGTCATTTAGGGGGAGGGGGCAGAGGGGGGCAAATGTCCCTCCCGGGTTTAAAATTTTAAATGTATAAAATAGATATTTGTATTTTATTATTTATATAATGCTAACTTAAGCACATAAAACTTAAGTTTTATTATTAAAGTTTCTAATTTATATATGCTTAATTAATAAAAATGATGCAACAAGGTCACTGTCACAGAAAAAAAAATTTACGCCCCCCCCCCTTAAAGAAAAACCTGAAATGATGCCCCTGTATACACGTATTCCCGAGCACAACTGCTGCAACTCACAAATATGTTACACTTACTGTCCATACCGTGTAAGAATTCCATTATTTGACAGATCATAAAAAGTAGGACAATGTAAACAAAAACATTATGTATCCTTCCACTACCATGTGCTTACCAGCTGACAATCAAAACATTTCAACAGTCAAGGTATATTATGATTGCATTAACACCCAAAGTGTGTTGTGATATTCTTTGGATTATTTTTTTTTTTTTTTAGAGATCCCAGGCAAATAATTTATTTTCAATACTATCTGCATAATAACCTTACTAGTGTTAGGTGGGCAATGTTAATGGAATTATTTCGTATTACAGCAATGGATAGCCTACAACAATTATTTAAAATTTAAATTTTTTTTGTATATTTTCCTAGGTATGATCAAAATGTTAACATTTAATGACGTTACCAAAAATAAACAAACATGTATGGGCAACTTATGTTTTCTACTTGACATCTAAAAAGATTAAATAATAGTAGCTTATTTGGTTACAACAAAACTAAAGTTGCAAGAGGATATGACAGTGCAAGCTGACATATTTAAACTGAAATAATAAATATAATAATTCATGCAAGCAATATTACAATTATTTGTCGTGTTGCCTTCAATTTGGTTCTACACGATCAGATAATATAGCCGTATAGGCCTAGTTTAAGTTTCCAGTTGTAGACTATTAATCAAAACTTACCTTTTGTTGTAGGGCCTGCCTTCGAAATATCAGTGTTATTATAGTCATACGACTATACAGTATATAGCCAAAATTTGTGCTCCCATAACTTAAACGGAAATAATATACCAATAAAAAGCATAAGTATTAAACAAACATGGGTAGGCCTAATTGCTCAGATCAGCCTTAAATGATTTTGTTGATTAACACATATCATTAAACAGGTACACTGTAACGATCGGGGAATATACAGGCGTACGTCTTCTGGCCGTTTATTTTGGTAATATGTAGGCCTAAATTTTTGCAGCTGACAGGCACAAAATCTCAGTGGACTTTATAATAACCACTTACTTGATTAAAAAAACATGGACTTTTTCTTGAGTCGGTGTCTTGAAAAATCATGTTTACATATAGGACTACAACAAGAACCTTAAGTGTTCACCAACAAATTCTGTTAAAATAAAAGTTGAGCACTTTTCTCTGGACGGATTACCTACTACTTATTTAGCGAGTGTTTTTGAAGAATGCCAGTTGAAGTTACTGTCTCCCGAATTACGTCTTAATATCCCGTTGTTGTTGGCGATTACACGTCGCGTATTTTAATCCCTGCATTGCAATATATTACAATTACATACATGCACAAAATATTAAAATAACACCGTACAAGAATCTCAAACGTACCAAACACACGAGAAGCTCAAACACTCGCAACACAAATGGCTGCTCTTTATTTTGGTTGCCAGACATCACATCTCATTGGCGATTACAGGCTGGGTTTTATAATCCCTGCATTACAATACATTTATTATTTGCACAGAATAATATAGTCCCACATTATAAGAATTTCAAACACATGTGAATGCGGTAAATTTTCACACTCGCAAATGGCCGTGCTTTGTTTTGGTTTCAGGTCAACTGATAACGGTGCGTGCATTTGTTATAAAACTACGCGATTTGAATAGAATAAAATAGTTAACTGACTAATGCTGGATACGAAGCCGTTTTACTATATTACGTTTCCTCCAAAATGCTTACTTATTTTTCATATATAATATACACTACTTTCAATGTCTTTGATGGAAGTTAACTGATTTGTTGATCAGGGCTGCCACTACTGCTTCATCAGGTCATACGGTCACGTCCTGTTGCTTTAAATGGTTGCCACGTGTCTGGCACGTGTTAAAAATATTGGTAGTATCGGCTGTCAAAATATGGAATTCTTACATGGGATAGACAGTGAGGTCATTAGAGATGGTGAGACACAACTTGATGCAATGACAGGAGCGGAGAGAGAGGAGTTCGACATGACCTTTGGTAAGGAACCAATTTCGGGAAACCATGAAAAACAAAAATCAGGATGGCCGGAGCCAGGGAACAGGCAGTGTCTTCCTGAATGATTGTCTAAAACGTTACCACACCACCTTACTCGGTTTGTAGTCATAAAATTGGATTTTACTGTACTGGTACATTTCTGTCTGAATTTTATAATAATTGATAGCCTAGTAGCCATTTCTTGGCAATCTGAATGGATACTTACAGTGTCATTTAGAAAAGAAATCAAGTCAGGAAGCCGAAAGTTCAGACTACCAAGTTCCAGGTCAGGTGAAGTACGCATTATTTCCAACAGCATTCTGAAAACATAAGAAAATCAGAGAATTAAGCAAGATGCACTGAATTTGCAACTTCTGTCTATTGAATTCCAATTTGAAATGCACGTTACACATCACAAGCAAAGAAACCAACTTCATGAGTCATTTTATAACAAGGTGTTATAGTTACAGGATTTATCTTAGCCATAGTCATGTTCTCACTGTACATAAGTTGGACCATTTTTCACCTTCAAACGAAAAATTACATTAAAATTGTGCTGGAACCTATTTAACACGTAATAACTTGTTGTTTGAATTAATTTATAGTCTACTTAAGCAGCTTGGGAAAAGCTCTCTAAAATAATACCCAAAAAGTATGTTTACCAAGTCAAAATGAACTGAAAACCTGACTGTGCAGCTTGGCTACTGAAGATTTGTCTCACAACCAGTTTCACCCACAGCAACTTCTTTCGGAGTGACGGCTTGATGGCTGTTGCAACTTCTTGCGGCATGACGGGGTCGATGGCTGCTGTAACTTCTTGCGACTTGACGGGTCCATGGCTGCTGCAACTTCTTGCGGCTTGACGGGTCCATGGCTGCTGCAACTTCTTGCAGCTTGACGGGTCCATGGCTGCTGCAACTTCTTGCGGCTTGACGGGTCGATGGCTGCTGAAAC
>PNEQ01074746.1:50631-75308 GCA_003012365.1 Medauroidea extradentata
TTGTGGCGTGACGGGTCGATGGATGGCTGCTGCAACTTCTTGTGGTGTGACGGGTCGATGGATGGCTGCTGCAACTTCTTGCGGCGTGGCGGGTCAATGGATGGCTGCTGCAACTTCTTGCAGCGTGACGGGTCAATGGCTGCTGCAACTTCTTTCAGCAGGACGGGTCGACGGCTGCTGCAACTTCTTGCGGTGTGACGGGTCGATAGCTGCTGCAACTTCTTGCAGCATGACGGGTCGATGACTGCTGCAACTTCTTGCAGCCTGACGTGTCGATGGCTGCTGCATCGTGCAATAACCTCAAACCAAACTGTAACAGCTAGTCATGTAACAGATATTGTCGCACACGACTTGCAAGTAGCCCGAACATACAACTATTTTATTCACACATTCATGCACAAAAAATGCAGCATATGGTTACTAACATTATTACTTTTTGCAAAATGTAGCATTTTTACATATACATTGTTAATGAAATGTCTTATTTAACACAATGCAGTTCGAAAATGCTGCCGTGGTGCAAACATTAACGCGTGAATAATAGGCCTTATTTGTAATTTCCACTCTTAGAAACTAGCCGATACACTGTTGAAGTTGACGTCACTTCTAAAAACCAAGACTCTGGCGATACACAATAATGTTTAGAGTCTTCTATCCAATGGTCTGAATATGTTTATAGCACACCAATGAAACCACTGTGACTTAAGACAGATAAGAAAATTGTTTAAGTTTCCCAAAATAAAGCCAAAATTTCATTGTTTAGTGCTTGTCGGGGCTTGTTAAGTAAATACATGAGATAAGATTAAAACTTTACTACGGTACATTGAACATAAAACTTTAGCTACTATAAACTTTTCGAATCAACAACCATAGAGGTTATAGACAATGTCTAGGTTATACTAAAATTAATTTTATAACTTTTCTCATTACCTAGAGGATGACAAAGTCTTCTAAGTGTGAAGGAATTTTTTCTAATTCCAAGTAAAGCATCTGGAAGAATAATAATTATGTTCAATGTCAGGACCCCTGTAAGTTTCCCCAACAACTTGAGGAGAGGTTCATGGATCAGTCTCTGTACGTAAAGGTGGAATAGGAGAGGGGAACTAACTCACTTTCTTCAATTAAGGACGGCTCAGACACACCCAAGTTAGTATGCTTTTGTAATATTTTCCAATGATATTCAAGAGGAGGTTCGCCAACATGGTGCGAAGTGTCGTGTATAAACTGCTGTTTCCTGTCCAACAGACAATTTTGCACTCACATACATCACTGGGATTCACTTCAATGAGTGTCACCTCATTCACTAATGAGTCATATTGGCTTTTTATAATGTTTCTTCATATTAACTTTCCCTGAAAACTAACCATTTAGGTAACGATGCCGATTTTGGGACCTTCTTTGGTGCAAAAAAATACGTTCAAGAGACATAGCATTAATCAATGTACAAAAACAATCATACAGTAAGCAAAGAATCTTGAAGTTCTAATTCCTACTGACAGATTGGCAGATGTTTAATTTTTAGTGCAAGACATACAGTTTTCCAAATTATCTCATGGCCACGATGGCTGAGTGGTCAGACAATTTGCCTCCCACTAAGGCGATCCAAGTTCGAGTCCCAATAAGTTTGGGCCCATGATTTTCGTATGTGGGAATCATGCCAAACAATGTCGTCAATCTGTGGGTTTTCTCTTGTATCTCCAGTTTCCTCCGGCCCTTATCAGTCCAACACTGCTCCATACTCACCTCATGTCAACCTTCACCAGCGCTAAAGACCTCTATGTTAAGCGCTGACCAAAATTTCTCACCCACTCCAAATTATTCCATTGTAACACTTTACCTATCCACTTCTTTGGAGAATACATGGAGTATGGCCACTAGTAGCTATTCCTAGAGAATAAAGATAAGATTTCAATTAGTCTGATGACCCTCGATCTGAGTGGATGAAGGATGGAACTCAAAAATTTAGCAATTCTTGTTTGTTGTAGGAGTGGACCTTTAAAATAGGAGTGGAGCTATAAAATCCTGATTTCAACTTTCAAAAAGGCTAGTTGCTTTTAGTAAATTTCTAATGTCTCTTGCGAAGAATTTGATTGTATTTAACAACATATTTCAGTCTGCAGCTATCTGACATCTTCAAAAAGTATAATAATATTTTTGCTATAAATCAAATGAAAACTGTCACACGAGCAGGGCACTTGATACAGACGTAAACTGAAAATGTTCTCATTCTTGATCTTCCCTAAATTTTGACCAGTAATTAGTGTAAAATGTCTCCCAATAAGGTTATGTTTCCACTTCTTAAGAGCCTCAGCAATGGCATAGGCCTCCTTTCCACAGCTTAACTCCTTCGCTAGGACATTCGACTATAGTCGAATATACAAATTATTTCTAAACTGTGACATGTGACTTTAGTCGAACATCGAATTAAATTACTCTGTAAACCATAGATACATTGTTTTCTCACTTAAAAACAACCAAAAATAAACTATTTTAAAAAAAAGATTTTTTTAATATTTTTTTTACACTATCTTGGCAGAATTAAAAATTTTTTATTCCGAAGCTAAAGAGTTAATGTTTCTTTTCCAATGACACAAAGTCCTAAAGAAAAAAAGCTACTGGCCATTCATTTTGTGTTAAAGAGTTGCAGCAATAGCAATATTAGACGCATCAGTCTCAACTACAAATGGAACATCATCTTCAATGGACATCAAAACAGAGTCTGCAATATTGTGTTTTATTTGTTCAAAATCAGCAAACACATTGTCTTAAAGAGGAAAATTAGTATGGCACACAAAGGAACGAATCTTATCTGAGAATTTAAGAATCCACCTTGAATAATGAGAAAATATACACAGTACTACACATAAGACTTTTGATCATGAGGGGCAGGATATTCTAGTACTGGTTCGAAAGTACTTGGATCAGCCCTAATTTCCTTGTCACTGATTAAGTATTCCAGTATACTGATATATCTGAGAGAAAAATGGATTTTTCGTCGTTCGGTGTAGGATTGTATTTTTTTACTATTAACATAAATCTTTCAAGGTTTTTGTCATGATATTCTTAGTCTTATATACCATATTGGTCTGAATATAGGGCGACAGTTTTTACATAAACGAGACACGCAAAAATTGGGGGGTCACCTTATTTTGGCGCATTTGGCATGTAGCACCGCGAACATTAGTTCCAAGCCGAAAACCAAACAGCTGTGCGCGCGCAGCAAGGCCAAGGACAATGGGAGGCTGGCGATGGCAGCCATGATGCGCTAGCGACTGTTTTGCTCCGACGTGCAGTATTGTTCGCATTTCATTTACATTTCTCTTGTAATTCACGATTAAATTTTACAGGCTTAGCGTGTATTGTTAATAAAACGGGAAGTTAATTACGATACGTATTTACTTATGTAAAAGTTATTCATTTCTAGTGTGGTATTTGTTTACACTCGTAAATCATGTTAAAAGCTAAAAATGAATAATTGTGTGCCAGTAGAACAGCGGGGAACGAGCACACGACAAATAAACAGTGGGTGTAGGAGAAGTTACGACGTTAATTTTAAAGTGTAGGTGGTCAACGAAGTTGTGCGGACCAACAATTCCGCTGCTGCACAAAAGTACAGCATCATTGAAAACAATGCCCGTCGGTGGCGAAAGGATTATGACCGACTGCGAAGTGCTTATTCAACAAGGAAGGCATTTTGAGGACCAAAAAAAGGATGATTTTCTGAAGTTGACGAGCGCGTAGCTTTGTTTGTCAAGGCAAAACATGACGAAGGTAAACCAATCACTCGGGAAATAATGGTGATGAAAGGTATTCAAGTGGCAGCAGAATTGGGTGTTTTGAGGACCGAGTTTAAGGCCAGTATCGGTTGGTGCAGGAGAATGATGAGAAGGTTTGGGCTGACATTGCGGCGCACAACATCTGTTTGTTGAAAAATGCCAAGTGATTTTGATGAAAAGCTTATGTCCTTCCAAAGATACATTATTAAATTGCGGAAAGAACACAGCTATCTCCTATCTAAAATAGGAAATGCTGACGAAACGGCAGTATATTTTGACATGCCAGGGTCCACAACAGTGGACAATGTTGGGGCAAAGTCTGTGAAAACATTGTCCACAGGCAATGAAAAACAAAGGGTGACAGTTATGCTGTGTTAGCAGATGGAAGAAAGTTATCTCTTGTATAATTTTGAAAAGGAAGACAATGCCAAGGGAAAAGCCCCCAAACGTCATCCTTAGAGTTCAAGAGAAGGGCTGGATGGACTCTGCCTTGGTCCAAGACTGGGTGAAGTGTGTATGGTGCAGGAGACCAGGAGCACTACTGGGCCAGAGAGGGATGCTTGTTCTGGATTCATTCCGTGGCCATGTCACTCCAGAGGTGAAGGCTTCCTTGCAGAAGAAGACAGACCTAGTGATAATACCAGGTGGGATGACATCCCAGCTGCAGGTATTGGATGTGGCAGTAAACAAGCTCTTCAAGGACCAATTGAGAGCTTTGTACAATGACTGGCTGCTGTTAGACAACCATCCTTTGACACCATCAGGGAAGATTAAAAAGCCTTCAGTCACACAACTCTGTGCCTGAATTTCGACAGCATGGCAGAGTATTACTCCTGAAAGTATTGCGAAAGGATTTTAAAAATGCTGTATTTCCAATGCTCTGGATGGTACAGAGAATGACAGTCTATGGCATGATGTCAGTGAAGAGGCAAGTGATTCTTCAGAGGAGGAAAGCAGCTCTGAAGTTGATGATGTAGCTGCATCCAAGTAAAAGAAAAAACTCCTTGGGCAATAGTGGGACTAAAAATTTTCATTTTTTTCCCCCTAGGACAGTCTGTTTCTTTTAAATACAGTGTACATAATGTTTGTGATATATATTCCATCATTTATTGTTTTACATCAACAAACAAAAAGTATTTATAAATAGGTATGTCTAATACAGCCTATATTTTCTTATTATTTTTGCCAAAAATATTTTTTACATTAGTCTGGCACCCTGAAACTACAGGTCACCTTATATTCGGGCCAATAATGTATATAAAACACTCTTTGTGATGTAATGTTAGGTAACATTAGGTATTATTCCAGCATTTATAAATATTAGAATGCAAATTTTCAGGTATGTGTGGTCATTGGTAAAATTTCATTTCTATTTTAATATTTTATCCCGAATTCTGATTGAGTCAAGTCGTGGTCACAGATGATTGTTTTGCATTACACTACCTGAACGTTTGATTATAGCAGGCCAGAAGCTTTGCTTCATAAAATTTGAACAACTTGCTCCAATAAAGAATATCATACGAATTTTCAGAAAAACTTACGAAAATGTTTTACTGAACTAATGTAAACAAAAAAAAACTAACAATTACTTACTTTTGAGCCATCAGTCACACATATTCAGGATTACATTTGAAATCTATTGTAAAATCAAAGCATGTTGCAGCTGAGCTTATTGTTTGCGCTGGGTAGCTGGACTAGTAGAGGAGCACAGGAAGTGCACCTCAACATGTCCCTATGCCTGTTTAATACTTTCCCAGTCAAAGACAATTATCTCGTCACTGCTCGGTAAGTGCACAGCAAAGGTGTCGCCTCTAGAGAATGTTTTTAAAAAGTCAAGGACGTGCATGGCCATCATCTCCTCCTAGACGATAAGAAGAATTAAGGTGGTCCGAAAAATCAATCTCCCGGGCGATACGAGAGGATGCTAGGTCACTAGAGCTTTAAAGAAGAATGAAAGAGAGCGGAGAAAGCCAACAATGGGGATAACAGGTTGATGCAAGAGAGAAGAGTATTGTCGAGGGGAAAACATGGTTTAATGATATAAGCCACAACAGGGATCACTCTGTGCTTAAGAAGACTGAAGGGCATGTGGGAAAGATGCACGTAGAGCACTAGTTTCCATGAGGAGAGTCTGCGTAGCGGGTCTTGACGCCTTTGGAACTAGCTCGTAGATGGCATGGCGATACAACTTGTTGCGAAGGGCGCTCATGATCGTGTGGGAAGGGCTCCAGCAGTCGCTGGTCTTCCAAGCCTAGAGATGATGCTAGATCTGTGATACAGAAATTTACCATTGCAGATATAAAACCAGTAATTACAATTGCTTTCGCTGTGGTCTGGAGCTCTTGTAGAGAAGAGGGAGCAGTACGAGTTGCTTCCCTAACAACTGACTTTGGCAGCTCACTCTCACTCTTTCATGCCCTCTTCAGGGTGGTTCGTAGTGATTGGCTGGCCATTCACCTAATGAGAGGCAGCTTGAACATGAGGGGTTGTTCCTCTCTCTCCTATTGTTTTCTGCTGTGCTGCAGGAGGCGTATAAATATTGCAGTGTACAATAAGATATTTGCTGATATCTAAATCATATATATTACTGAGTGGGCATGGCTCTGTGTTTGTCAAGCATAAATTTGTTCATTTTCATAAAAAAATTCTATAATAACCAACTGTATATTTTAATTATATAAGTACGTAAAATACTTAAATAGCACCATTTCGAACCTTGAAAACCAACATTTTTCCGGGGGAGGACCCCTGGACCACCCACTTTATGCATGGGGTGATTGTGCAGTACAGAAATGTTCCTGCGCCTCAGACAATGACACCTAGTTTGTCTCAATTAAATCCCGCCATTTCGCTAAGGTGTGGAAATTCGAACACAGGAAATCCAGTCCAACAAATCCCCAGCCAAATGGACTAGTTGAACACCACATCGAAACTGTCAAAAAGCTACTTAAGAAAGCTGTCCTAGCTGACAAAGATGTCATACTAGTTAAGTGACTTTCTGCAGCACACTCCACAAAGCCTGAAGTCCCAAGAAACATAGAAGATGACTTGAAACATAGACAGACCTCATAACAGTAACAAATCAACAGGCTCATGATCTCAAACCACTGAGTGTTGGTGATAAAGTACATGTTAGGTAAGGCAGTGACTGGCACACAGGTCAGATAAGCAAAGAGTTATGATTGCTCTCTGTCTTATCTTATAGAATATCCTTTGAAAACCTATATGTTGTTGAAAGAAACAGACGACACATTATTAAAGATGGTAACTAGCAAGCATTACTGGTTGGTCGATATGAAAGTATGTAGTCACTAGAACATGAAACACAACACGAAGACTGTATTTAAGAGTGTCAGTAATAATAGTGGGCCTAGGAACCCTGCTCCTCCCCAACCAGTGAGATTCTGGTCACTAATACTGTTCTCGTTTGTCCTGAAGTTCTGCTACTACACTGAGTGTCATCAATTGTTTTGCTAAGGCTTTCCAGAAATTTGTGGTCGTAGTTTTCTTCCCTGTAACTTGACAGAAAAGTATGTGCGCATCCACGACAACAGTTGCCAGTAATAACTCAATAACCACTTTGCGGTACCATTTGAATGTCTGCGAAGTGGTGTGCTGTAGCTCAACAGTTGATCTGACAAGTCAATTGCTGCCTTGCCCTTATGCCCTTATTGTAGTCTACTTTTGCTTTCGGTTTGTTGACAATCCCATTCCTACGGCTGACTGGGACCATTTTATCCCCATGGCATGTTGACAACACCAGAATATCTATTATGTCAGTCCATTTTAAGATTGTAATGCCTGTGTCATTATGTTGAGCAATCATTTCCTCCCTTTTCAGTTCCTTGCTAATAACTTCTTTTGGGTTGTTTTTCCAGTTAGAACTTAGGGGTTAGGGTTCACGACAAATTAGGAGACTTATCCAACAGTTTTTCAGCTAGGTCCACACTTGTGTAGTAACTGTCAGTAATTATTACACGTCCTGAATCCAACAAAGCACTACACAACTCGAGCACTACACTTGTAGGCAAGAGTTAGCTGCATCTTGTTGTTTCCCCGAGTAAACTTAAGTACCATGTACAGGCATTTCCAAAGCACGCTTTGAAAACCTTTACACCATACTTGTGTGTCTTCTGTGGGCAGTATTGTTTCATTTTCAGTCTGTAATTTTGCTACCAGATAATCAACAACAATGCGAAGTTTGTACAATCTGTCATTTTCTGGCTGGGATTCGTTATTGCTAAAATGCCACATTCTTAGCAGCAGTTCAAATCTGTTTCTTGACGTTGATGGAATAGGGAAATTTCCTATTTTATTTATTATATTTTTATTTAAAAGTGTGTTTAATTTAATGAACGATGGTACCATATTTTCTTTCACTGCATCTGTATAACTCTATAAAAACTTAAATGAAATGAGCAGTCTGTTTTGCGCAGCAAAAACGTGAACCGCCATGATGATTTCTCTGTGACGAAACGATACTGTACATATTAATGTATGTAACACAAAAACGACAACAACATACGTTCAAATCGTGAAATTGTGTTAAATAAGATAGTTTATGCTGTAAAATCGAATATGGCTTGAACTCCGAAGAGTATAAATGTGGATAGTAGTTTGTTTGTGCAGCAATAAAATTCAATTTACTCTGAATAAAATCTTAACTTTAGCACAGTCTGATAAATCAAGGCGGACTGTATGGTTTAAACTTCAAGAAGAGACCTAATAGACTGCTATTAACGACAAGAATACAGTTTACGTATGTAATGCTGCATTGTGTACAACATGAAATGATTAGCATAAAGTAAATAAGTTCTTTTGAGTTAAAAATTGCTGTCAGAAGCGTGAATTTCTGCAAGACAAATTCTCTGCCGCTGTAGTGTTTTGGCTGTTCCGCTGGCTGCGACGTCATTAGCCAATAGGCGAGTTCAAGGCCCAGTGATTGGTCGATAATTCGAGGGGTGGGCTGAGTCTTGCGAAACTTGCCTCGAGATGGCAGCACCACTGTCTCGATGCCGTTCACGAGAAACGTAAAAATTACTAAGAGATAAAATGTACTTCCGATAAAATAATTTATCTGCCATATTATTTTACTGTCTCGTGCAACCAGAATGTTTGATCATGGTCAGTGCCAGGTTTGGTTAAACGCATTCCCCATATTAGCTCGACAGGTTCACTTTTTGTACTCATGTGAACTTCGTTCGTCTGACCTTTCTAACATAAACTTACGATTATATATCGGATCTGAAACATTAAACTGAATTCGTAGTAAGTTGTTATCTCTCTAGAATTTAAATTAAGTTTACATAAATTCAAACCTGTAACTAAAACGTTGGAATGTGTGAGAGCAAGGCCTACTAATTCATTACTGTCTTCACTCTTTTAAAATCAACTCAAGTGAAATAAATCTTTGTAGTTGGCTACTAAATCTACAACCACGCATGCCCAAACAACGAGTGAATTCCCCTAACTAACTTTTACGTAACCGGGTTCGCTAAATTAGATTAGTTTTTAAATAGTTGAAAAATTCCAATACACACAATAGTGCCTGGCGTGCGGTGGCTAACCAAAATAAGTAAGAGTACATCATAAATCTGTTAGCCAATAAGAACACGTTTTCAATGTTTGTGGCGGCGTTTGAAAATTTGACATTTTTAAAGCTGAATAATTCAAAAACTACAACATTCATGAAGCTACTGCTTTGCCTGGCTGCATTTAGTGCCGAAATAATTTGGAAGAATCAGGTAAATATTAAAAACTTTTTCTAGGATTTTTCCCCATTGCATTGATTTTGAAAAATGGATCACTGGTCCAATAATCACTTACGGACGGCACCTTGACAATGTCCATGCATGCAATTATACCTAGAAACTGCAGAATTTCTTGTCTGTTCGTCCGTACCCACATGTTCATTTTGCTATTTGCTGGTATATATCTGGCTGTATTAGTTTTTGGCTCGCATACAATTTTGTCTGTTCCACAAAAATATCCAGCAAATCGTCCTCAACAAACAGTTTAAAATAATCAAACTCAAGCCGAGCTGAAATTTCCGGATTTAACCCAGACTCGCCCTGAAAAAAGAATTTCCATTTCCTTCCTTACGGAGTGTGCCAAATGTTACTAACTGCAACCGATTCACTAAATTTATTTGCAAAAGTTTCATTATTTTTGTCTGGTGTGACTGCACTGTCTGGATCCTACGTGACTGCTATAATGTCATGCTGTACTGGCAAATGTTCTGTGGCAGATACAGATGACGTAGCTGCAACATCGTGTGGCGTGGGAAACTCACCTGGCGATTCATTTGCACACTAAGTTGAATGTGATGTTTTTTTCACACTAGTTTAATCTGATGTTGAGAAATCACTATCAGAAATGTTGTTTTCTGAACTTGACACATCATAATCAGGATCTTTGTCCGAGTCATCCACATTTGTAGTGGAACTTGAATCTGTAAAATAAAGTCACAGTGTGTTACATTTTTGTTAAGTATCAAGCAGTCAAACACTGACTTCAAAATAATGTTTACACTTACCTTCGCTTAGTTCATTCCATTTCTGTTTTTGCGCTTGCCCAATTGCAGCAGACATTATTTTATTTGTCCGGCTAGGAAATATAATTTTTACACTGCTCATTTTACAGCAAAAACACGCCCATAGAAATAGTCTGTAACGTACATCTGCTTGTTACAAACAACATTGAGGTTGACAATGCAAAAATGATATCTTGTCGCAGATCAAATGAAAAACTAGTTTCACTCAGTGCCGGCAAATGTCTCATTTTTGCGTCAACTCTGCCATACACGATACCGTCGGAAGCATGCCGGCAGATTTTTCTTTATTACTATCAACTGAAATGTCAACTTGTGCCTCCAGGAATATATATCTCTGTGGTATATATTACTATTATGAGGTTCTTGTCTTGTCCACTTGCGTGTCCGCTGCGGCGCTAAGTGATACAGTGTCCAATCACGTGTCCGCTTATATTTACAGAAAAATACTAGAATAAATTCATAAAATGTGTAAAAATATCATGCTTTTATCTATTTTTTTATGTTTCACACTAGGTCACCTCTATCTGGAACATAGCCTACTTAAAAATTTAGTTATTTTCCTCTTCCTGCTACTAATTCTCTTGATATGTCATACTCTTTTCACTACAACAAAATACTAAAGGTAACCTCTTTATTACACACATGGTACAGTGACCAATCAAAAATAAACATGTCGCATTATCAACTGCCATACGAACGTGCATTCTGCAATGATACCAAAGCTACATTTTGTACTTAAGGTGGTCACCTGGGTGAGCGTATTTGGCATGTTTGAGGCCCAGAAGGGCGGAAGCAGTAAGAATGAGGCAGCATGTGCATCGCGTCTGCCCCTTAACTCTAGTCGCACGTCACTATACTGGTATACAGCCTTCTCACCAGCAATGCGCTTCTACGAGACTTTCCATGGTCCTATCATCATATAGTGGTATTATTAAAGATAAAACTGTATTATATACACACCTATACCTTTTAAAATATTCCATGCTTAAGTATACATACCTTAAAAAAGCCGCAAAAACTCTAATTTTCCTCAATTTCGGCCACTAAAAACATCCTATAATTAGTACTAGTGCACTTCAAATGGGAATACACACTGTAACATTCATTAAATGCTATTCTTAAGCAAACATCATTCATGAGCGAACGGCAGCCTATGCAGACAGCCACCTTAACTTGTGACTATTAGTCACTCTTAAACAATGTTTAAATCTTGACAGTAAAATGAGCTTATAACCACAAGTTCAGGCGCAATTAGTTAGCCCATATGTAGACCTAGTTCAACCAGTTTCTGAATACAGCCGTTACAGTTATGTGATCTTAAATAATTTTGAGTTTGAAAAACAATTTTTTTCTAATAAAATTGGTAAATGAGTTCACTGCTAACCACTGTAGGAAATATTATTACAACTAAAGACATATTGCAGCTTTGATAACTTTTTTGGGGTTATCTGCAAGTTTCCCTAATATGCCTGTTCACGATTATGCAAAACAATATAACAAAACATAAAATGTAGACCGGGATGTGAATAATAAAAAACATTCTCGTGCAAAATGCACTGCAAAAATCCAGGCAAGCACACATGTATGCACACACATACACATACATACACATATGCACACAGAGAAATAGAGAGGAAGAAAGAGGAGAACAGCAGCACAGACACAAAGAGAGACTACACTACACTCACTCAGTCTGATATGGCAGTATCTGCATTCCAGGTCGAGGACTTTGATCCAGCAGTGCTGTCAGCGACTTCTTGTGAGTTCGTAAAGCATTCAGTGATCTTTCAGTGTGCGATAGGTTTTCCTTTACGTTTTCTGGAAAATTTTACAACACACTTCATCAATAAAAATCATTCGGGAACAATAAGATAAAGTGTTTATGAAGCAAAGCCAAAATCATACAGAAAGTGATACATTTTCTAATATTAACAAATCTTTATGATAACAATATGTGCCACACGTAATATACTTTCAAAAACTATAAAATAATTAAACTTTAATAATGTTAAACATATTATCAATAATGAATTGAAGCATTTTAAAATAACTACATACATAAGACATGATGACTTAAGAGTTAATAAAAAAAATGGAATCTAGCGATAAATACACTAGTGAGCATCCTGGGCAAGTAGGTTTGGGCAGAAGTTAGCAACCATTTGCACTTTTATTATCCGGGCATGAGGTACACGATATAATCACCCCGACCCAGTTTGGTACATCTGTCATGGTATGAACATATCTTCTCAGGAAATCAAATTTAAAGCTTCTTTCTAAGTGGAGAGACCTGTTGTTCTTTAATTGCCAAACCCATATATGATAAAGTAATGAAAGTTCATGTTCAGGAGTTTAGTAAACCATTTAATGAACAAGATTTAGTGAGGAATTTAATGTTATCCTTAGCAACTTTCTAGTCCTGTGTGACAAGCCTCATAGGCACTCCTACATAAAACAATGTTTTTTTTATATACTAAAATATTGAATCTTATAATGAGTATATTTGTAAATTATAGACAAGGGTAGAGGGCAAGTTGTGTGGTCCTGAGAGAAGGAGAACTGTCGCACCACACCCAAGACCAGTTATCTGCAAACGATGCCCTAGACAGAGGTTTTGAACTGGACATAGTTGTGACGCTGTGAGCCGCTACAGCAGACCACCCCTTAAAGAAGTTCTTCCCCTCCTCCCGAGGGCACGGAACACAGGACCGCCCCTATGGCCAAACAGCTAATCAGGGTTGGGCTCAATAAATTATAAGAATATAAGCAAATAGGATACATCAGAGATATATTATGGGTTGTAACATACATAATATTGAATATCAATTGAAGTGTCTTATGATAAATGTAATATTTTGAATGATGAAAATAAGCAGAGATGCAGTTTGCAGACAAAGAGGTTGTTATTGTGGGGCGTGGTCTAATGACAGGAAGCTGCTTGACATATTGGCTGTTGATGTTTAGTGCGGGAAAGCCACGAGAGGATAGGGATTTTGGAGACTCTACTGCGAGTACCGAGAGAGGGCTGAAGTGCTGTCACAGGTTGGTGTCATCTGTAAAATACTGCAGGCTAGGCAACTCTGTTGTGAGTCCCAGAAAGAGTAGCAGTGCTGACGTGGGTCGGTG
Organism: Medauroidea extradentata; assembly: GCA_003012365.1. Lineage (NCBI taxonomy): Eukaryota > Metazoa > Arthropoda > Insecta > Phasmatodea > Phasmatidae > Medauroidea > Medauroidea extradentata. Next base: position 64,087 of record PNEQ01074746.1, read on the forward strand.
TACCTGCAAATGATTTCAGTTGGAACAGTAAGCCTTTGTTTGTAAAACTCTGAAAAGGTCGAACCCGTACCTTTGCGAGTTGCGACCAGGAAGAGGTTAACACATTGAGGAATTCGCAGTCTGAGACTAAGAGTTCATTTATTTGGATTATTACTGTGCAGGCCATGCCTCACAAGTATGGACTGCGTCTACAGGCGGCACATAGAAATGTATATGAGTGTTGTAAAATTTGTTTAATTCACTCACGTAAGCCGATAACAAATGAAGTGCTTTTTTTTAAATCTGTTCTGCACCAATGGCTTAACCTTCGATCAGTCTCGCTGGTTATTTGGCTTAGGTTTCAACAGTGCTAGTGCATTGTCACATGACCATGATTGTTCTAAGGCTGGCCACCTTTGGAGAATATTCGTATCATCTGGGAGGTGAACTTAGAGGGTTTGAGAACGCAATGGTGCGGCCGCTCGTTACTGTCATGCACTGCTGCATTTTTCTTTCTGCACTGTGTATTGGTTTAGCATTATTGTATACTTGTGTTATGCTTTCCGTTAATTTTTTAGATTAGTTCCCTTCTCCTGGCTTGCATTGTTGCGCTGCTCAGGTGGCAGCAAAGTGAATATGTTCTGTTCCAATCTGGCTGGGTGGATGGGTGCTGGGGTCCAAAGTCTGTTCAGTGCCCTATTTGGTGGGCTTACTTCTGATGTATTCGTTTCTTCTGTTTATTGAGCTGTTGTTCAAGGTAAATTATACTGTGTTTCAACGTCCAGCTCCACTTGCGAACAGACCTTCGTTTGATTTGGGACGACAGACGAATGGAAACCCCAAAGCATAATGGTGAGGGATGTCGTAACGCACCAGCGTTGTACAAGTCTTCCCGTCAAATCTCGTACTCGTGTCCCGCTTGAGCAGCCAAATTATGGCGTCTCTCGTCTCATACAAGTGCCTGAGCCCCACTTGGGGCGACAATTTGTAGCACACCAGTCCACCTAGACCAGTGCACTAGCTCGACGATCACCCAGCAAAAAAGGCAGGAATAAAAATTGGAACATTTCTCTTTATCTGTAGTCAAGTACTCCGGAATTTACTGGCAGTTGTTTTGTAGGTTACGTCGCATAGTAGATCAAATTTAGAACTTTGATAGAAATTGGCAAATTTAGATAAGTTAGTCACAAAATGATACACTCCACTATGATCCAAGACTGCTGGTTTATTAGATTTCAATCTACATCGGCACAAAATACACTGTTCGTCTTAATACGGTGGATCCGGTTCACAGAAAATTACAACCATAAACTACGCATTAAAACAACAAACAGCGCCAAAACTCCCGCGGAAAAAACCAGAATATAAAAAGAAAAACAAAGCTACTGCCTCCTACCAAGGCCACCTGGCCATAACGACAAACATTACAACCTATCTAGAACATGCTAGAAACAAAGAACTGCGGAGCTGCCAACCACCAATAACACTTATCAGTAACGACAGTTAAATGAAAAGAAAACGCGTAAATCAGGCGCGGTCAAATTGTTTCCAAAACCTAAGAAACACACAAAACTTAACCAACACAATAATATGCGTTAAATAACCAAATAACTATGTGCTTATTATGTACATAAGAAGAACCACTGAAACAATATATATACTACATTACTGCAAAAAAATTGCAGTCATATTTTCAAAATCTGGTAGCATGATTCTACACAAATTTCAGAATAATTGATTACTGGCGGTAAACTATGTTAAACTAAAAACCTACATAATGTTAGGCAGTTTTAAAGTAGCCTGTGAAAGTCAGAGCAGGTTTATTATGTCATATGACAATGATGCTCAATTACTAGAGGTAGGATTAAGGTAAATTCCACTGCAGGTATAAATGAATATATTATGGACAAGTTTGCGAGGAAAAATTCATATTTATAGGTCCCTTAGTGATAATCAATGCAACTATTAGCAGAAATTGTCATTTGCCAAACTAGTAACATTGAGCTTCTTAACCTGCAGTAGAAGTGACTTACAATAGGTTAGCAAGATTGTGAATGCATTCAAACAAATAGTTCGGTTCACTTAGGCCTTCTGGGTGCATGCATATTTCACACTGATTTGTAACGAAACCATTTGAATTACTTTCTAACTATGTATAACCGCACAGCATTTGTTACACTCGTTTCTTCGTGTGTTACAAAAACCACCATGTACGATTGAACAATCACGCGCATGTTCATTACAAAACGAGCGGCGGTCGACTACATTCCAAGAAGTTACACGTGGTCAATCTTTCTGAAAGCCGGGTCGAAAATGCTGAATAAGTCGGTGGATTTATTTATTACGCTCCGCTACTTTTCACCAGACTTTTACCTTTACAGACGTCACGAAATAACATATGATTTCCTTTAACCAAAATATTCACGCCAACGCATCCATCTTCATTCGCAAGACAAAAACGTATTGATATATAAAACTGCTTGCAAACGAAAAATTTAAAAAAATACAAGCTAGCCAAACTAACGTACTAAAATTATCGTGCCACGTATAGACTACGAACTAGTACCGCAGTTTTACGTACTAGTGTTATCGTAAAACAGACAAAGGTCGATACCATAATTATGTTAAAACAAATAAATGTTACAGAGAATTATGCACATGCGCAATCACACAATGTTTATAAATGCATGCACATAGCAATCACTCAAAAAAAACGTGTTTTTATAGTTACGATGCAACAAGAGTCCTATTTCCGTAATAAACTAGATATCATCCGTAATCCCGTAATACAATGGCTAAATCCATAATAATTATGGTAAATCCATAATAATTATGGAAAATCCATAATACTTGGCAGCTCTGCGTGTCTTTACTTTCCCCTTCCGGAACCAAGACCACTTAAATAAAAGTAACAATTTTAAATATTATATTATAAAATTAAGATTACATAAAATACAAATTTTCCTGTAAAATAAAACTCCTTGTCTTGCAATGCTACATTACCCCCCCCCCCTCAACAATTTGGGAAAAATCTGAAGGGTTTTTTTCCAAGTAGTTCCTACTTCACCATGACCCTGAAAACAACATGCACCAGAAAATCTGCAGATAAATTCCCTATAGCAACATTACAATCTGTTAACACTTTTCTTGTAGACAAAACCAAAGCTGTACCACTACAATGTATACAGTGAACCCTTGATAACTCGGACTTCGATGTCCCGGACTTCGGATAACTCGGACAGAATTTCAAAAAACAAAATTAATTTTAACTAAATTATTTTTGGTCAAAAATCATACGAAAATTGTGTCTGCCTCATTTAAATCCATTACGTTTTATTTAAAAACAGTATTAAGCTTTAAAAGCAGTTGCTCATCACTATGTAGCCTTTGACAATCCCATCGTAAAATATGTGGCAAGTTCTGTGTGGTTGAATGTTGCTAGCGAGGCGCGCGAGTAGAGATGCAACTCAGCAAGCGTGCAAGTGGAGATGAAACTTAGCAGGCAGACCTCGCTTCTTTATCTTTCCTCCCTCTTCACTGCGCGCGCGAGCCATACACGTATGTATGTCATAAATAAACAGTTCAGTATGATGCTGGTGAATTGGACGGTAACTACACGTCTCAATGGCACCTAAAGGGAAATTTATTTTGCTCTGGTATGTGCGATAAATTCAAGATTGCAAAACAATTTGTTCCGGACATTAATAAAAAAATTTAAAACCCATTGGTTTGCATTGCAATGTAGGCAAGGTCGTGAGAGGGTTTTACGGCCCTTTAACGACGTCTTACAAGCCGATGAGGATGAAGTGAGGTGAAAGAACAACACAACATCCATGCCCGAGCAAGGATTCGAACCCTGGGCCTCACCTCTCGCACCGTAAACTGCCGCCTAACCCACAACGCTAGAGGCCAGCGCAATAACAAAAAAAAAAAAAAAAAAAAACCAAGGCTTAATAAATTATAAAAAAGGGGAGGGGGCAGAAAGAGGCTTTTGCCCCGAGTCGCACAAAGTTAAATGGTTAAAATTAATGGGCTTTTATTGAGTTCCCGTTAATGTTGATGGTATCTGTGAAATTTATTTTAAGTGTAAAGAGAGTGTAAAGACGTCACTGATCTATGACGACGCAGCCAAGGTAAGATAGTATGAAGGGAGGCCTACTAGCGCACATTATCACTTCAACCACGGCCGTAGACTTCAACTAAACAAAAAAAAGAAGGAAAGGTAGACTGAGATTTACATTGCTCTTGGCCTCGTATTCTAGCAAAGAGGCCCTGGAAAATAAACAATTTCTCGTAGGAAACTAGCAGCTGACTGCAGACACTGTGACTTGCTGATGTAGAGCAATTTTTCACGTAAACATCTCGTGAGGTGTGTGTGGTCACGTGCGGTGTTTTTATTGCTGTTGAGACTACACCGGTTGACCTTGACTACTTCCGCTCGCGCTCTACCACCCTAGCTTATCTCTCCCACACACACGCACACGCACGCACATAGTCTGTCGTCAGCCAGACGAGAGAAGGGAGTGAGAACTTTTATGTGGTCGAAGGGTGCCTTGGTGCCAGCTTCAAGCACAGATAAAAAAAGATCAGCCAGAAGTAGCATAAAAAATAAATAAAAAGAGTCTGCCGGCCCAGTTTGTTCGGCATTCTTTCTTTCTTTTATAGTACTCCCGTTGCAGTGATAATTTCCCCACTATCCCCACCTGTAAATTGATAAGTAGGCTACAAAGCATTTTGCTTGTAGAAATGATAGCGTACTTGTTTCCTCACGTTTCTTGTGATTGACTGATTAGCTCTCCTCCCCGGACGCCCCTCGATAACACGGACAAATCGTAACTAGGGCAGCTTCTCCCCCTTTTATCCCGAGTTATCGAGGATTCACTGTACTAACACAGAATGACACTACAGTATAATTATTTTCAACAAGAAACTTGAACAAATACTAATTACTTACAAGTACATACATTGGAACGATTGAACATTAAGTTATACAAAACTCCAAAACTTTAAACAAACTTACCTTATGTTACTTCCTTTCCATAATCTTGCAATGCTACAATGTCACCGATTTTGAAACAGGCGCCTGTTACCCTTCACTGTAACACCATGCCTCCAGTAACCACAACTGTTTCCTGTGTTTCTACAGCTATGACCTTAAGGTCTTTACGTGAAAATGCTTTTGTGCAATAAAATACAACTTGTCATTTTCCCTGACAGCTTTTAGGTGTTGTGGTCCATGTGTTGCCCCATTTCCTACCAGCTGACAGACTGGCTCGCACACCAGCTACCAAATACAATACGTTTTGCTTCAACAACCTTCTGCCCGAGTTCTGTACTATTACCACTTATAGAAGATTAGTTGATTATTTTATCAAGTGGTTCTTTCAGCCTAGCACTGCTGCCACACACGTAATTATTCATACCGCTGATTACTTTCTGGGTCGGCACTCTGGTGAAATCGACTAGTCAATGCACTCATTTTCATTAACATCACAAAACATTCCAAAACAAAGTGACACTTTTGAAGACAACGTGAACACGCAATATGTTCCTTACCCGATTTGTAACGCTTAACGTCATGACAGGATCAGGATAACCAATCTGATATAGATGGGGACTACGGAAGATGGATAATAGGGCGCCAGCAATACTCCCCTCGTATTACACTTTAGAAACTCTTGGGTGACTCAGGGGGTGGTCTGTTCGTTGTGCTTGGCTATCCCGCCAACGTGGTACTTACGCTTATGGTGACATAAGTCGTAACACACTATACCATGATGTAACTGCAATGCTACAGTTCAATGAGATTTTATTGGTTCCCAAAATACAAGGTGCCTGAATATTGTGTTTACGTACGCAACAAAGTATTGGGATGTTACGTTACCGTGAATAATACATGTAATTCCATGTGGTGGGTAGGTGCGAAGTGAATGATAGATGTCCATGTGGCATGTGAAAATGCAGCTCTTTAACAGCAAGGGTAGGCGGGCACTAGGATGGACCGACGGTCTGCTTAGAGACGGACACAGGTGTAAAATGTAAATGCTCTAGATGACGATGCTTTGTTTTCCCCCTAAATATAACGCAAGGCAGTCTATCCCCGGGCACGTAACAGTGTGGTGATGACTCTACAGGCATGGTTCGTGGTACTTGCGTTGGTGATTAAGGATTATGCCTGCCGACTGAATGTACTCTCTGCGATCAACATAACTCACGTATCATGAATGCTTCTCCCTCCTCTATGCTATGCAATGGATGTGGATGAAGCGTACATAACCTTGGAGCTCAACTCACTACTCTATGGCGAGCATTAACGTGCACATGTGGTCGGTTACAATTACAGGTTATGCTCTTAAAATGATGATAAAACTATGAAATTACGTTGTGGACCTATACACTAAATTAATATAATGCACCATAAATTATATCCATCCCGAATAGTTAACGTGAATGCTCGGATGTCTCTCGATAAAAGTTCCCTCACGCTGCGATGATTGAGCGTGCACGTTGTTTTACATTAAAAGTACCAAAACTGGTAATAATTATTAATTAAAGCGAACTAGCAATACTAGGGGGAATGTCTCAAGACGTGTGCTTGCACAGGTGAACCGGTATACTACATGAAGACTATTAAAAACTAAATCAGTAACAAAGTTTGAAGTGCACACGGACCGTGTCCTACCTGTTCAGACGACAATGACGAACTGCCACAAGCATGATGTCCACCAAGGACTCATCGACCCAGACAGGGTGCGCAACTACCAGTCACCTTGATGCACGTTTTAATATATTTAAAGAAATGGGACAGCGTTAATTATTACAAGTAAGACAATTTACATGATTAAATATTTGTATGTGGTAATGCTTTTGAGTGTTTATTATGAATTAAATGTTATGCTCTGCTGTGATTGGTCAACTAGCATGGCGGCCACTTTAAAACGTTCCCGTGAATATTTCCTGCAATAAGACATGACACTGCCTGCAATTAAACATCTGAAAACACTACATGCCGGAATAACACTATTTCGATAAATAACAATGAGTCTGTGGCCAATGAACGAAGGGTAGTGGTAGTTTGAGGTTAGGCCATGCTGTAATGGACTTAACCCACCACTGGTCCTTTGGCCAGCGTCAGACGTCCCCTCTTCTGGAGACCATTGCGCCACAGCTCAGTCACCTCCACTCTTCACTGACCTGCCTGGCTGTGAACTGGTGCCTCCACTTGCGGACAGACAGGGCATGGACGTGGGGGTAACCCGACTCGCCTGAGTCGCTGTGATGGTGGGTTGTCTGCTGGATCTTGGGTGGTTGCAGCAAGTGGTGGCTCACGACACCGCTTGGTGCCACGATGAAAACATTGCATTGTTGACGTGCACAGCTTGGCGCACTGCTTGCCTGGTGCACAGAGGTGTTGTCAGGGAGGTCCCCTACCAGGGGCTAGTCGTTCGCACTCTCCCTTCCAGCAGTGCTAACTCATGTGGGGGGAACTGAACCGGGAATCACTTTTTACTGATACACTTGTACTAATTGCTGGGGAAAAGCCCAAAAAAGGCGACGCACTTACACTTTCACTCGACTCGTTGACTTGTGGCACTGCACCATGCGGTGTGGGACTGACGCTGGGACTGAATCTTCCGAACCGAGATTCAATGGCACTGCAGTTTTGGCTTGCGTTGTGCACGCCTGGACTATTATGGCTCCAGTGTCGTGATGGTGTGGTGGCGGGTTTTCTCCGCGTCTTCTTGGACCTCTGGTGATTCTCAAGTCGTCCCTGTGCTTCTTTACCACTCTCCTTCCTCTGATGTTTACCAGGTAGGTATTTTCGCTTAACTTGTGCGTGACTCGTAATGGTGCTCTCCACGGTGGTGCTAGGCCTGCGTTAAAAGTTATTTTTCGCTGCTGACAAGTGGTTTTCCCGTACATATACATACATGCCTGCCTCGAGTCTTTTGGGTGGATGCCTGCTGGCCGGTACCCAAGGCTAGATAAGCCTGCTGATGTTGGTGTGCCTGGGTGTGGATGTCTTGTTGTGTGACAGTCTGCTCAGGTGGTGTGCTGTGGTTTTCTCTTAGTGCTCCTGCTGATCGGAGTTCCCTTCCTTATACCATCTCCGCTGGGGTCTTCCCTGTGGCAGTGTTGGTGCGGTTGCGGATACAAAACATGATGGCGGGAATTAGGTCTGCACATGCACTGTGATCATTCCCTAACCTTACTCTGAGTTGAACTTTGATTTCCTGATTTGGCCGTTCAGTTGGATTCGCCCTCGGGTGATAGGAGGACGTTGTCAGGTGTTCGACGTGCCAACGAGTACAGTAATCTCTCCAACCCTTGCCCACCAACTGCGTGCCATTGTCGGTCAACAGTTGGGTTGGGTAACCCCACCTAGGAAAAAACTCTCTATATAGGATGCCAGCGATGGTGTTTGTTTTGATGTTGTTGACCGGGAATGCCTCCACCCATCTGATAAACAGGTCCGTCACTACTAAAACGAATTTCTTTCCAGTCCTGGTGCAGGGATATGGCCCCATGATAACTAATGCAACCATTTTGAATGCAGTGTCGGGCTGGCGTGGTTGTTGTGGTGCATCTCCATCAGACTTTCCGGGTATTGCATGTGACACATTCTCGGACGTAATTATGAGTGTCGCAACCTAGGCCTGGCCAATGGAACTGTTTCATAGCATTGCGTCTTGTTTGTTTGGCATCCAGGTGTCCAGCTGTCTGACTGTCATGAGCAAACTGTAACACATCGCTGTTGTTGCGGGGTTGGTACGAATGTTTTCCACCTCTCACACACACCTGGTAAATGTGATTGTACTTCTCCATCTACCACTCTCCACCCCTCTACTGTTTGTTGGGAACATTTGATTCAGTGCTGCTCTCCTACTGGTGAAGTTAACTGACAGCGTAGTACCGCTTGCATGACATCACCAGCAGTCACTGGTGACAATGTGTGGTGGTTGGAAACAGTGATGCGCTGTAGCGTGGGTGGTATCGTGCTCCTTTCCGCGACGGCGCTGGGGAGTGGCAATATCTCCTCCCGCTCTGTCTCATCGTGTACGGTTTCGCTCATGTTCGGGTTTCTGGATAGTAAGTCTGTGAATTCGTTGGCTTCTCCTGCGACATGTTCCACTATGAAGTCGTATTCTTGTAGCTTAAGGGCCAAGCGTGTCAGTTTGCTTTTACTGTTATACATCTTTTTTAACCAGAGCAGACACATGTTGTCGGTCCGTAAAGTGAAGTGGCGCCCGAGCAAATACGGCCTGTATTTTCGCAGTGCGTGTATAATGGTTAGACATTCTTGCTCGTTCACATGATATTTACGCTCTACTGCTCCAAACTTTGCACTATGATAACTGATTACATAGTAACGCCCTGATTGGTTGGTTTGGTAGAGTAGGCAGCCCACCCCTTGATAGGCGTCTGTTTGAACAATGACTGGTAGCCCTGGGTCGAATCGGGCAAGCTGTTTACAATTTTGAAATGCTTGTTTACTGGCGTGGAAAGCTGCCTCTGTCTCGTCCATCCACCTAATTTTCTAGTTGCCGGCTAATAAAGCTGTCAATGGTGCTGTGATCTGTGCAATATTGGGGATGAACTCTCTTAACCAATTGATTATGAGACAAATATTGTGTTTTGCTGCAGTATTTTTGAAATTTTATTTATGGGTATTAGTTTCGTAATTGTATTATTATATGTTTTGTAATGTTACCGCGGGAGGCGTTTTTAAAGTATGGTCAGCTGAGGTTGCGCGTTCAGTGCTGGTGCGCGAGCCACAGGCAGAGCCGTAGTGCCAAGAAAGGAAAGAGATTGACATTCAACGAGGACTGAGGTGGTTAGGCCGAGGTGGTCGAGCAAGCCTCGAAGAGTGATTTTTGAAACTAGCACCAGCAGGACAGTGTAGGATGTAGAGCTAATGTGGAATGCAGATGTTTCGGCTGGGTTGGCCGAATGCATAGCTCTACTATAACATTGTATTGTCTGGCACGTTTTAAAGGAGAGCCAGCTAGAAGACTGCGCTGCTTGTAAGGAGCTAAGGTGATTGGCCCTTAATGATCCCCCGAGTGCTGCCTTCCACCGACGAAGAGCCAACGTCTTACTTTTCACGAGCGGCAAGGAACGTGCCACGTTTGTTCATCCAGACTGGGAACTGCGTTGACCAAGGTATGAGACGTAGCTCTTGAATAGTGCACATGACTGTCCGGCACGCGTATTAACTTTTAGTGTGATTTGTGAATATTTTTCTAGTGCGTAAGGTGCAGACATTAACTTCCAACGTCCTCCCCAGCGTCATGTTGTATGGTGTTATTCTGAAAGAAGTAAAGAAATATTAAATTAATCATACGGTATCTTTCCAAAAATGTGTGAAAAGAATGATTCCCCCTTTTTCAATTGTTACAATCAACATAATGTTTATTAAGGTTAACCAAGTTGTCTCCATACTTAAAACAGAGAGAGTCAGCGTAGTTACCAACCGAGACCTGACGGAACGGGGGTTTCATACTCTGCCTTTCTTTGTTTTAAGAAGGGAGTGGCGCAGTTCAATGACATGTTCACTCAACATTTCACATACCTGTTGGTTGATGATGTTGTGGAAGTACGTACCTGGGTCCCTAGGCTTGTCGTATACTGGCTGGTCATGCGTGGTCAGTATTGCGGGCTCTGCAGCAGTAGTGCGGTGTAGTGGCCCCTCGTGGTTAAACACTGGTGCGTACTGCTGCAGCAGCTGTTGCATAGCAGCTTGATGTGGTGGTACCTCGTGGTTGAACTGTTCCAGTGGTACCCGCGGTGCTGTAACTGGTGGTTGGGCTCCAATAGCGTAGAGTGTCCAGCGCACCCTGGTTCCGATGTGTAACCGTCCCAGGCATGGGGTATCAACTCAATGGGACTGTTCTGAACCAGTAATATAGTTAACGCCACCTCCACCCAAGCGCTAGTTTCGCATAACCGGTCCGTGGAGTGTGATTGAAGAGCTGGAAGATATATTTGTTTTGGTTTAGCGATAGCGAAGTTATGCTTGTAATTCAGGTTATCTCTTATGCTTTTAATTAAATAATAATGCCTGATTGGAAGTGTTGTGTTCCTGGATGCTGTTATGTACCAGGAACGGTACGGCATAGGTTTCCAGTGTACGAAGAAAGTTTATTTCGTGAATGGGTGAATAGAATAGGAAATGTGAAACTGGATGGCGTGGACGACATGACGATTTACAAAAACTATTTTGTTTGCGACAAACATTTTTC
>PNEQ01074749.1:0-13887 GCA_003012365.1 Medauroidea extradentata
TGTGGTTACTAGCAAGCTTGTTTCAAGCATGCACGCATGTCATGACAAACTTGCTGCAAGCTTGTTCTGTGGTTACTAGCAAGCTTGTTTCAAGCATGCACGCATGTCATGACAAACTTGCTGCAAGCTTGTTCTGTGGTTACTAGCAAGCTTGTTTCAAGCATGCACGCATGTCATGACAAACTTGCTGCAAGCTTGCATTGCTGTCTGGGATATACTTCAATCTATATTACTGTCTTTACGATTTATTCTAGTTTGATACAATTTAAAATGTAATACATTACGTTTTTAAATGTAAAAAATTAACTTAATTTTGTTAAATAGCTGTTGAAAGTCACTGCTACTTGTTCTATAAAGAATCACTGCCCAGCGTCGCCTTCATTAATTTATAACATCACACGGGACGGCAAATAATTATCAGAAACATATCCGATACCATCAGGACGTTTAGAATATGGGCGCGTGTTAGGACTCGACCAGCTTTTCTGGATCCGGAGATGGTAGCACATTATTCCTGTCCAAACCTGTACACCGTACATTATCGCTTGCCTGCCGAAAATCGTATTTAACGAAACGAGAGTCAACAAACACAAGAAAATTGTACATAAAATAAAACTTAACGATCGCAAGAATGTTAAGTGATAAGTTACAAACTTTTCAAAAGCTTATAACTATTAATAAATAAAAAAATTATGATTTCATAGACAGTTTGCTAAATGCAGGCTTTAGTATAAAATGTTTGCACCGTAACGACATCAGCGCAGTTGGCATAGGGTTCGAATACCAGCTGGTCGAACTCTTGTTTAACATTTTTTTTATGTTACGCAGAATATTATTGGTAGTAGTACGATTACATTAACTTTAGGAAATATTGTTTCTACACATTAAAATAACATTATATTCGACCGTTACGATGTTATAATCAACTATTGGTAAAGAGTACAAACTAATTAGTTTTCGCTGTGAATAACTCACAAAACATACATAAAAATTATTTTTTAAAATGTTTTACGTTCTGTGAGAATTTTTTTACTTTTTTGTGCTAACCTTAAAATAAGAAATATTGTGTCAAGAACAATAACAATTTGTCGTCACATTCAGTTGCACATATCTTATTTTGTGTTTCTTAGATATTAAAACGACACAATTTAAAATTAATTTTTCGGGATAATTTTTAACGCTCATAATAACAAGTTAAACTCAATTAAAATGTAATAATGCATCTTAGCTTTTAATTTTGATGCATGTAAAATAACATTAACACAGTGTAAACATTAATATAGATATTCTAATTCGTCCACATTGCCCTAATCATGCAAAAAAAATCGTAATTAGTAAACATTGTGCATCACAGAAAAAAACATGTTACTTTAGAAACTACTTAACATCTGCGATATATTTACTATAAATTGTAAAATAAAAGCACATTTCAGATCTTGAGAGTTAACAGGAAACATATTTAAAACAGCTCGCATGCTGTATCAATGTTATTCTGAAGTCGTCGAAAAAGGTCAAAAAATCTTTTTATTTCATATATTTCAAAAACAAAAGGTAAGGTAAGTGAGCTTTATGTATCGTCGACACCCAGGTTATTAGAGACTGTTTCAAAATGAAAAAAAACTGGATACAAACGAAGTTTCGATTGAAGCATGAATTTCACTTTGCTAGAGAGATGTGTTCAATGAAATGATAGAACCATTGCTTGAAGTATGATCAAGTAATAGCCAATGACAAAAGAAAAAACTTGTCGGTTTAGTGTGTGTGTATAGAGGCGATGAGAGACCTAATTTATGTGCCACTGTTACTGTGACAATTCCTTAGTTTTTTAGTATTTAGTTGCGGCGAAATAATAAATTATATTTTAACAGTGATTGCGAATTATGTTTTGAATGTAATTCCTCATGTCCGAATAATATGCTAGTAGCATGATTATGGCGGTTCTGGTGCAGGAGTCGGAGTGAGGAGCCCGACCAAGTGAGGAGCCCCCCGCCATGTTGTGATGTCACGGCCCCCAGCCGCCATGTTGGATGATATTGACCTTTAACCGTGACCTTGACCTTGAGTGTAAAATTACCAAAATTTTCCAAAATTTCGAAAATTTTAAAAAATTTCAAAAAAATGTAAAAATTAAAAAATTAAAAAAAAATTCGATAAAAAATTTTACCTCCGTTTGGTTCCGCACGCCATATTGTTTCAGGCCGCCATCTTGGTGTTTCTTCCAAAAATTTTTCGATTTCGCATTCCATTATAACCCCATATGTATTTAATAAATAAAATTTTAATAAAATTATTTTTATGTTAAAACATTTTAGTAAAAAAACTTTTTATAAAAAATTATTTAATTAAATCAACTATCGACACGTCTTACCCGGACGAGCTCCATCGACACACTGACGCCTCCCACCACGTTTTACATGTATATATTAACTTATCTCCCCTCCCACTAACACTACCCATTCCTTTATTTTAATTGGCTGTTAGTCATGTGATGAGTTTCCCCACTCCTATTTCCCCTCTCATCGTCACTCGTGTTATATCCCGCTCAAAATACTACATACACTGCACCCCCCTCTCCCAACTTTACCGCCACTTTCATACACATAGACTAAACATTGTTTCCTTTATAATTCTCACTTTTCAGCATGTCACCAGTGTCTTCACATAGGAGCTAGATAACCGTAAGTAGTAACAACTATCGATTGAGACTACGTATTGATCATTAATTTTAAAATTATATGTTTTTTTAACATTGTAACTATAATTTCAAAAATTTTATTTGAATACCATTAATGAATACTACATAAACATGACTTCTTTCTTAGCTATATTCGATCGAATCCCAATAAAATCAATCAATTATTAAAAAACTTTTTGATAAATATTTTTATGCTACCTGCAAGGACTTTATTTCCTACAGAACTTCGTCGTCTACGCACACTCCTATCAAATTAGCTATATTTATGTAAATTTCCGATAAAATCAATCATTCATTTTGAAAACATCATATTTTTCAGGACAGTTACATATGCAATACTCTTCGACTACTTTCAAACGTGGCATACACCACCCCATCGAAGAAATAGGCGTACAATTTCATATTCATACTACTTAAACTAAACACACCATCCCTACACCCTCGCACCTACCATCGAATACCCCCTCACAGCTCTACCTTCACTCTCCAACAGTCCTGTCAGAACCTGTCCGACCTGATCATTACACTCTTCTGCAGTACATATACGCAGATGTGACTTTCTCTATGCTTAGCGAGCAGTTACATATACACGACATCTCGCAGCCATCCAAATACCATTATCCAATATCGTATTACTGGCCTGCTTCCAAATCAGAACAGCTACTTTAGTTTCATATATTACTATTTTTTTATTCTATCTTTACTTTTTACACGAAAAAAAAGTACTTAAATCGTAATATTTATTCTCGTCAAACATCCAAGTTAAATAAAAAACCTGTTTTCCTAATTATAACAATTTACATACATTCTATCTATAATCAACTACTTGTAAAACAAACACCCCATACCTTGAAAACATATTTAGACTTCACTTTAAAACTATCACAATCAAGTCCATGTATTGCTTGATTAAGCAACAAAAAACCTTAGTTTATTGCGCTCATCAACTTCGTGTTGTCACAATGCAAAACTAAGGCCTCGTAACAGAAGCTTCATCCATGCTTCGTTGACCCAGTCACATACATTACCAGCTTTGACAAGGAAGTCCCATGCGCCGACATAGTCATTGTCATGGCGGTAGTGGTATTTATCACCGGTGAAGATGTCGCAAACAGAGGTAAAACTACCGCAGTGCTAGTCGAATTTGTTCTACACGTGCTTACATCTCATCATAAGTTATTCACTGATATAGGTAAAATTATGCTTCTCTGCTACAATTCTCACTAGTTACAGGAAATATCGAACACACACTGTTTTATTTTTATTTCCGAAGTGAGTTGTGGTCATAGGTAAGTTACAACGCATATAACCTGACACAAACATATCTTATTCATACAATTTAATAAATATCATACAGTGGTATGTGCTTCGTCCTGTTCGCTTTCCTACAATGTGTGTCTTAATACGGTACCGGTCTAGTGTAATAGCACTCCAACTATACATTTTATTTCTTAACTCAGTGATTTTCCAACGCTTCTCAAGGTTATCGAACCGAATTTTCTTGCGTACTATGATTAAATATACGTTAGTCCTTGCTGATTTCATTTCAATATATATGTCTTCAGACTAGGTACCTCAGAAAGCCAAACACATCAGTACAATTACATTTTTATTATAAATATCTGTACAACCGTAGATGCATTAGCTTCTCAACTTTTAACATGTTCGTCGTAATCATCTCGTTATATTCTTAATTGACTGATAGACGTATTAATACACCTGAACTCGCGCCCACACTTTTAACACTCATAAACCAAACAGTCCTTATTCATACATGTTTTTCGTCTCATACCACCAACCCTACCATGTCAACATGCACTGTAAATCATGTCACAGAATCAACAAGGGTATCTTGAAGTCATTGACAAATATTCCGAGCTGTTCACATATGAAACAGAAGTTAATGAAGGCTTCACCATTAACACATCATTCGTAGTAGGTTCAATTTTCTCCTAAGTTCATTCCATCGTCGAATCTTGTTGCTTTCCAGGGAGAATATCATGACATGTACTTATATGCTATACGTGCATACAGTCTACAGCTCTAACATCAATATGCTGTATGACACTGGTTTGTTTTACATTTACTTATTCTTAGATTCCATACATTGTATCCACACACAAATGTCTTGTAGCACTGGTGTCTAGAAGGTGTTGACGTCGATTCTCACAAAGTTAAACACGTAACGGTTAAAATTTCCTTAAATGACGACGTATAGCTACAGAGAAGAGACCTTATTAACTACTAACCCTATACCGTTTCTAGTTGTTGCTTTGTCCAATCCAGATATCCTAGTTTTCTTACTGGTACATACTATTAATAATACTTTAATGTCATCCAGCTTCACGCACACATACTGATATTTTTCCATTAATACATGCTTGCGGTAAGAACACACACGACCATTTTCTATCTTCACTGGAGGTAATGTTACCTCTTCACTATTGAAATATCACCTCCCCCAGACTACTGATATTCATATACTTATTACAGTTGTTAATATAAGTTTTATCCTTTTATCTTATATGCAGTCTTGCAAACATGTTTGTTACAGAATTTCATGTTTTATTTTAAAGTGCATTCATATAAACATTTCACATTTCTTTGCTAGCACAAAAAATATCGTTCTATAGATAAAGGAGAGCAACCCTTTGTAGTTCGTGTCTTGACTCTGTATTTTGTCTCCTCATGCAAACCAAGATACAAAAATTTTTTCTCACCTTAAATTACGTCTACGTTTTACTTTTTGAAAATACATCTCGCCTCTTACCGAAGTGACATATCTGTAGAAGGTTACGGTACAGCCAGTAGCATGTAACATTCTTCGTAGGGTAAGGTTCCAGTAGTTAAAAGTTATTATCATTCAAGATGGAAGATCTCGTCCAGTATAGTCAATCATTTTTCGCCATCAACAGACATCATATACGATGCGTAACGTGTATGTAAAATACATTATACTAATAAGCGAGAGTAAAAATGATTATGTGTAAAGCTACAGGTCTTTTCCTCATTCCTGCTTTTGTACATAGTATGTAAATTTGAAACCAAATACATTATTTCATATATTTAAGAGTTTCTTCCATATGTATTTCAGTTATAATACGTCTTTATTTCCTTTCAAGTTCTTATCTTACAGTCAGACTAAAATGTAACCATTCTTCCAGCGCTAAAGACTTTGATGTTGGTCGCTAACTGAATTCTCTCTCTCACCCTTAACATTCTTAACGATTCCATACGTAAAAATTATATAAACCTACTTACATTAACCATCAATGTATTACTAATATACAGAACAGATATTTCTACTTTGCTCGTCTTAACTATACACGACCCCTCCTTTCTACCCTACATATCGTATTCAGACAAAAGCATAATTTTCATGAAACTAATTACAGTACAACAAAACGCAAGAAGAATCTTAAGTATTTTGTCTGTTTAAACATAACTATGATTCATTTTCAAATTGCACATTAATATCAGAGACCCCATATTTATATCCACTATGAATTACAAAATGCTTCCAAAATACTATTTTTTATGTAATTTAATTCGTCAAGGTTAACAATTGCGAAAAAAAATCTATTTAAAAGCTACTAACACGTATTTTTATTCCCCCGTGTCGAGACCTTTCCGTCATTGACCATTTTATTGGCTGAAAGCCAGTGGCGTCGCCTGAACAAATGTGGTGGGCGTGATATCGGGGGCATTTTCGTTTTATGAAGGAACAATGTGGCCGTAATAAAGTGGGGGGTCTTCCCCAGAAAATTAGAATTTAAAGGTGCAAAAAGGTGCTATTCAAGCAGTTTTTGTATCTAAATTTTAAATATTGTGCTTGTAAAATTATTAATATTGTTTTTAGAAAGGTTTCGAAAATACATTATTTAAATAAAATGTTTTTCAGATTTGTTTTTAAAGATTATGAATAAAAATAGGAGGAAGAGGGTTATATCCCTTAAACACGTCCCTGGGTTCTGTTCTCATAGAACTAATTCGCAAAACTTGAGTTGAAGGTTACATACTCATAACAATATTTCATATAGAGATGAGACACAAATATATTGTTGCGTGTTGGCCAGGCAACAGGCACATTACATCATTCTGGGTGGTCAGCCCTGTGAGTAAACCAGTGATATAATGGGTTTTCGCAGCTATGTCGTATCTCCCGAGAGACGTCACTGGGTTTCCCCGATGACGCCAGTGCGAATACGTGACTATCAACAAGTACGACCGAGGTAATGTCTATTTTTAGACTTCAGGTCATCGTATTTCATCAGCTATTGACGTCATTGAAGGGGCCGTATTAAAGCATCGGAACTGCGCAACATGAGTCAGTCAGTATTGCAGAGTCTTGTAAGGAGTCGGGAGGTGAGAGTCTTGTGGTGTCTTAGTAGTGAGTCGTGAAGATGAAGTGAGACCGAGAGTGGTGTGAGGCTGCGCCCTTAGGTGCAGCGTTGCCACTGGGACGACGATGGACGTCGTGAGAAGTGACGGGCCGAGAGAAAACGCTGACAGCTGCGCAGAATTGAGGACCCAGCGCCTTGGGGGCGGTAAAACGACGGTGTCGATGCTGATGTAACATCTACGGAGCTGACGAGGTGTGTCATCATGAGGGTGACAACACGGCAGCGGTGGTCGGTGTCGAGTGTGAGAAACATCAGCGCCCTGCAGAAGGGACAGACAACACTAAGGTGTTGTATGTCGGCACGACTGAGCTGACGAAGTATGGCGTCTCGAGGATGGCATCACGACGGTAGTGGTCGGTGTCGAGGCTGTGTGACGCCAGCGAGCTGCAGGAAGGACGAACAACACTTGTGGTGTTGTATTGGAGTGCTGCAGAGGTGGTGAGCTGTGGAGAACAACACTGACGGTGTTGTGTCGAGGAGGGCAGTAACTGGTGACTTGAGGAGACTGTCTACCTGGTGATTCAAGAGAAGAAGTGCTTCAAGAGTTCGCTATTGGTCCTGCTCGGTTGAGGTGTTAAGCTTGTGCAGAGAGGCTGGTGAGGGCCTCTTGGTGATGTCAGGAAGACATCTGGGTGATGTCAGGAAGACGTCTTGGTGATGTCGGAGTCTACTGCGAGGCTACAGGCACATACCTTCGGAGCAGTACTGGGTGAGACAAGAGGCCTTCTGCTGCGGGTCGACAGGTGAAGAAGAGGTGTGCGACAGGAGTCGAACCGAAGACTTCAAGAGTGAAGACAGTGGTGCACTCTGGGTGATGCACTGTACATGGTGAGCCATCCTCGCTTAGGATTGTTAAGGTTGTACATTGTCATTATTTGAGAGTAACTATTGAATGGATATATGACTGAACTTTTATTGTGATTTGTAGTCTTTAATTGATTAATGGTAAATATTCTTGTGCTTTAATTGTCAAAGTTATTTAACATTCTGTGGCACAGTAGTAATTGTGTGCGTAATTAATTGTGTTGTGAGATTTATAGTTGATTACTGTTTCGTGTATTTCGTAGCTTTGTGAGCTATTAAATCCAGTACTTAATTTAACTCTTTTATTTCTAATTATAAGACCTCTATTCCAAAAGAGCTCAGGGGTATTGCCCACATGAAAAGTTTATTTCTCTCAAACTTGTAACAATATAGATGTATAATCACACTGAAATGGAATATATTTGTACAGAAAATCGCAGAAAATAATTACTGTGCACTTATATAAATTATAGATTTTGTCGCATCTTGTAAAACGCGATCACCTATCTGCCCGCACTCCGCAATAACTCTCCAGGCAGTAGACAGGCACAGCACAGCAAGCGACAGGTAGATATCCAAGGCAACAGCACTCCTTGCTTCCCCCTACTAAAGCATCAACATTGGCCACTAGCCTTCCCCCTCTCCTCTTAACGGCTGCGCGCGCAGCTTTCCTCCCTCCACGGTGCCATAATTCTGACACCCTGAGCATGAAGCTAGCGGGCAGCACACTAAAGTCTTGTCTCTTTCTTCTTTCTGTTTCCTAAGCACTTGGCTTGGCTTTCACAAGTGACAAAGCAACACACAGGCGGGCGACGACGCGTTCGGCAACAATACAGAATGCACTATCCTTAATCCAACCCTTTTTTTTTTTGAAAATTTTCTGCAAAATAGGAATTACAGTTTTATGATTTTTTAACGTAAGGTTTAAGTTTTATGCAAGGCGTGCGCCGCACACCTAGCTCACATAGAATATACGCCACTACTGAAAGCAAATTCTGCATCACACGAAAATAACATTCCTCTGCTGTAAATTTCGTATTATCATCTTCCTCTTTGCAACTGTCGTCCACTCGACGTTATTAGTCTGATGGAAGAGCGATCCACGATCATTTTATTCCGCAGCCATCATGACACTAACGTCGTTCTCGCGTCACATCGACGTCATCACAGTTTGCAATATGAGAACCTCGCTCCACATAACATTAGTCGACTGTGTAACTCACACGACGCACACCACATGTCACACAACACACGACACATGTCACACGTCACACGACACACGACACACGTCACACGACACATGTTACAGCTCTCTGTAGTGTCATCGAATAGTCTCTATAGGGTCTAATTTTTGTTTCTGGGTGTTATACAGAGAACTTTAATACATTCAGTATAATCGGAAATTCGAACATAGATGGCGAAATATCATGGATATCACATTTAGAAGTTACTAAGACTAATTAATGCCCTTTATTTAGATACCCTGTGGCAGTGCCAACTGGATACCACATAAAGGTGTAGAATGATAACCGAAGGAAGTAGCATAGTTTAGGTGGCGTTGGTACACGATTTGGTGTGTGTAACCTCCACAACTGCACGTAAACGGCCCCTGCCATGTTGTGACGTCATAGCTCTGGTCGCTATGTTGATGACTTTGACCATATCCTAGAGGTGACGACAAGTCAAAAAACCTTCCAAACTTTCCCAAAATTCGCCAAAGTTCCCGTTTTCCAAACATTTCCCTTTTCTTCCTCTTCTCGTCAGAATTATGCTTGTTCCATTTTTTTTTTTTTTGCTTTATATTTTATAAAATAGAAAACATAATTAGAATGAGATTTGTTTTCGTCGAGAGACGATTGGATTACCCGCAACAAAGATATAACATTTTAAAAAAGCCGCTTGGGCCTTTTTAGTACCCTTTGGGGCCCGTTCATGCAGTCTGCTGCGATTGCCAGCGTCATTTCTGCTGGGTATTTATGGACATAGAATAATATTAATCATAAACATGTTGTGTATTATGAATTCCGTATTATGACAGATATCATATTATTCTCTAATAACAACAATAAACACATTACAGTGCAAAAAAAACACAAGTAAGAAGGGTATCATGTTGCATTAACTACTCAGCAAAACACAGGTTACATAGCTTCCTGGGGACATACATAAACATACAATAATTCTACACGTCAAGCTGGCCATCTGGGAGTGTTTTCATCTGGTTATATCTTGAAACCTACACAGCTGCCATCAGATTCCAGAAAGCGTTTTAGAATCTTGCGAACTACACAATATGGTATTACTACTTGGCTTCCTTGTCCAATAGCTGTCCGTACATTTACCCAGTGCGTAAACTGTTCGTAACAAAGATATAGCTATGCCTTTCGTTAGTGCCTTTTTTTCCTTGTATTATTTTTTATTAATGCTCCAGACTTAGTGTTAAATTTTTGAATGATACATGTAATGTTATACACATTTAGTTGATTTCATACGAGCTACATTAAGTCTTTCCGAACAACAATTGCACTCTGTCTCTGAAGTTATAACAGAACAGTACTGGTACTTACACCAAGAATAATCCTGCAGTCTACCTCTGGCATCGACAACATCATAATCATCATCGCTAAAAATTTCAACAACAACATTACGAGTGGGAGGTTCATACTGATAACCATTGACACTTAATAAGAACCGACAATCGCCAAAATATATCCGCCCATTACTCTGCTGGCATTATGTCTTTTTTTCCAGACACTGGCAATCTGTCATGAACGAGACATCGGTCAGAAGTCATTTTACGACACTCAACCTACAGTAACAAAAATATATCGGCCCATTACCGGCAATATATATTTATCCAGACACATGTTAGCTGTCGTTAAATAGACAGTGACCCACCGTCTTTTGTACGACACTTAAACCACTATCGCAAACAAAATATACCGGCCCATTACCGGCATGATGTCTTTTCCCGGATACAGATTTACTGCCATTAAAAAGACAACAACTGGATGTCTTTTATATGGCATTTACCTAACTATCGCCAATATGTTACTGGCCCATTACCGGCATTATGTCTTTTTCAAGACACAGTTCATCTGCCATGAAAAAGACACAGATCCATTGTCCTTTTTATAACAGTCACCAACTATTGCCAAAAAGATACCGTCCTGTTACCAGCATTATGTCTTTTCCCAGACACAGATTTAGTGTCATTAAAAAGACAACAACCGGATGTCTTTTTTTTATTGAATTCACTTAACTGTCGCCAAAAAGATGCAGGCATGATACCGACAAGATGTCATTTTCTAGACACAGGTAAGCTGTCATTAAAAAGATAACCAGTGGATGTCCTTTTTATGACACTCACCAAACTATCGCCAAAAAGATACCGTCCTGTTACCGGCATGATGTCTTTTCCCAGACATAGATTTCTTTTCATCAAATATACAAACCCAAAGTGATGGTTAACTGTCAGCAAGATGTCCGCTCGTTGTCCAAACTGCACTCAAGTGTCTAAAACATGATGAAAGACAGTAGGCAGTTAACAGTAAGATGAAGTTTTTAGATAAACATTAGCCGTCACGAAAAATACGTCCGCTCGCTATCCTTTCAAGACACTTAAAACGAAATCGACAAAAATACTCCGTCCCGTTAACGGCGCAGTGACTTTTTACAGATAGCAGCCATCTGTCACGAAAGAGACACCAGCCAGTTGTCGTGACATGTGCAAGAAAATGCTGGGCCATTAACGGCTTATTGCCCTTTTTCAGAAAGTGAGAAAATGTCACGAAAATGATAATAGCCTGCAATATTTTTACGGTCGTCTAAAATATATTGGCAAGAGGATGCCTGGTTGTTAACTGTGCAGTGTCCTTTTTCAGACAACATTTATCTGTAACAAATATTAATATACCAGTGTGCTGTGTTTTTAAGGACACTAAATATATATTGACAAGAAGATACCAAACAGGTAAAATGTGCTATGTCCTTTTCCAAACAGCAGATGTGTCGCGAAAAATGTACCAACCTGCTGTCTTTTTAAAGACACTTAAAATATATTGGCAAGAAGATACCGGGCCGTTAACGTTTCGGTATTCTTTTCTGGACAGCTGGTTATCTGTCGCAAAATGTAAAATGCCTGCTTTTTAAAACAAACTTCAAATATATTGGCTAAAAGATATCGGGCTGTTAACGGTGCAGTGTACTTTTTTCTTTCTACCTCTAAAAATTTCCCACCCGTTGTCTTTATAAGGATGTATAAAAGATATAGGCAACAAGAGATCAGGCCATTAATAGCATGGCGTACATTTCCAGACAGTGGTTGTATGTCGCGGGAATGATGTTGACCTGTAGTCTTATTAAGGAAATTTTAATTATATTTTAGAAATATTGAACGAACACTGATATACTATTTGCATTTTGGTGGTTAACAGCTTGTGTATAAAAATAAGTTATTATTACATAAATGATTAATTTCCTAGTGTATTACTGACACGTGGCACTAGTTCAATAGTTATGTGTTAAGTAGACTACTAATCAACAATAAGCAAACCCAGTATACATTAACAGTCTGCAAACTCATCCTTCAAATCAGCCGTATGCCTGGAACAGTTACTTGTTGATATGTTTCATGTGTAAATATCAACAAGGTGGTGTGGTGTAGTGGTTAGCATGATGGACTAACAATGAGAACATTGCTTGTTCGAGCCCAACATATTCAATTCATGAAATATCAAAATTTAATACTGTATGATTACATCAGGTACGTGATGGGTATAGTCTTCAGATTTTGTACTGATCAAGGTACGAGGTCTTTCATAATGGGGATGCACGCACTGAGTGAAGTTTTTCTCTCCCGTGTATGTTGGTTTGAGATATTACAAAGAAATGATGTGAATCTTTCCGCAAGTTCTTTGGCATTGCAACTGCATGTTTCTGCAGATCACCGAAGATGGTTTATTATACTATCTTTGCACCCCAGCAGATGCTTTCTGTCCTTAGATGATGGTTTACATATTTTTACTAAGATTTTAGCTAAATGCCATAAGTCAAATTGATGCAATACATCTGGATACACGGTTCTTATAAGTTTATGTATGCTTTTGTGCCGGTCGGTAAGGAACACACTCCATTTTCAATCGTTCGTACAATTTTTTGGAACTTATTCACAAGCTAATTTTTCCAAATCGCCAGCAGGAGCGGCTCGTGGATGTTGACATAGGTAGGGCTGCATACGAGGAGGAACACTTATCCCCCAATAAAAGAAGAGGGGTCCGGGGGTCCTCCTCTGGATAAACGTCGATTTAAAGGTGCAAAATTTGGATTTCAATGTGCAAAATTTGGATTTCAAGGTACAGTTCTCCTGTCAAAATATTAAATTTACTTTTGGTAGATTTATTAAAAAGAATACACAAAATCCACAAAAATAATTCTTACAAATTTAATATGCATTTGGATTGCTGTAATTTTTTAAAAACAAAATTCAGAAAATCCACAAACATAATTTTAACAAATGTAACATACCTTTGGATTACTGTATTGAGAATTTGACGTAGCAAGTAGGTGGAGAAAAACAAGGTTAGCTACGTGGAAAGTTACACCAAGTCTATATCACGTCAGAGAGTGCTGTCCAGACGTCGGATTGACGTCATAGCTCCGTTGTTTTCAAGGTACACAAATCAAAATCTTTCACACTTTACAAAACTGCACAGTTATTTCAATGCACTATTGTTCGTGTTTTTTTCACACTTTTAACTTTACTACAGTTGACTGTATTTGAAAAAGAAAATATTAAGTCAAAACATGTTTCAACTGTATGGTCGTTTAATATGTGTATACCCGTTACTTGTAAGTGAAGTTCATTCGTCGTTCTTTTCTTAGAAGAAATATCGCCATAACTTGTAATACAGTGCTCACTTTATCGTGACGGCATATATAGGGCAAGGGCCGTACACATGGAGGGAGGTTAGAGACTTCAAACAA
>PNEQ01074750.1:0-13888 GCA_003012365.1 Medauroidea extradentata
CTGGTTTACTGTATCTGCAGATACCTCAGCTCGTGATCTTTTGATGTTCTCAGTGAGTCTGTCAGCTAAATCCTTTGTATGTCGCTGCAGAAACGACTTAACCCAATCGAGACCTGGTAGATTGTTGTGAAATTTCTTGACTGAACGCCCAGAACTATCAAGATAGTTTTTCACAACCAGTCTCAAGTCCATTTGTGTCGAGGGAAACCCCCATTCACTAACAGTGAGAAGTCTATCTGTAACATATAAAAAATACCATAGTGTGAAAATTTCATCCAATAGTTGGTTTTCATTGCATTAAAATTCTGTAATTTATACTACTGACATACTTTTCAGTATTGCTTCCTCATTTTCGGTCAAAGTTATTTGGCCCCCATAAGTTTTTTGCTTAATTCCTTTTAATGTTCTATATATTTTCATCTTGTCAACACCAAATTGCTCTGCAGCTTGACGATAAGACAGTTCCCCAGTCTGGCACAATTTGACAGCTTTTTCTAGACTTTCTTTATTGACAGGAACATAGGGGTGAGTTCCTGGTAGCCTCTTATATGCTCTTGTCATTTTAGATCTGAAATGAATTCCCAAAACCATCAATAACAACTAATATTTAAATAAAGAGTGGTGAAGTGATACATTGGGGTGATGTGACGCAGTTGTATCACATCACCCCCAAACAGCTGATAATTTAAACAGTGACATAACCTGCAAAACTGAAACCATATATAAATGCTATAAATGGAATAATTTTTTGAATGATGTTCCTACTTACCTGTAAACAAGCCAACATCCACTTTATAGAATAAATTCTTATAGCAATATGGAAAGTTTCCTGACCATCGAAAACATTCTCCTTGCGTAACCAAAATGATGAATCCACAGAACTGAATCAAAGTGGCGGGAAAACTACAGGAAGTGTATGTACATCCTGTACACATATCAGTGCTGCTGCCTGGCGAAAGGGTAGCAAAAATAGCAGTATTAGTATTTTTTGGACTAATGTTTCTCTGAAATTGTCAAAATGTATCACATCACCCCACAGTATCACATCACCCTGTTTGACGGTACAAACTGAAAACACGATACGCCACGCCAAACAATGTCAACTT
This sequence comes from Medauroidea extradentata, assembly GCA_003012365.1. NCBI lineage: Eukaryota > Metazoa > Arthropoda > Insecta > Phasmatodea > Phasmatidae > Medauroidea > Medauroidea extradentata. Next base: position 1,107 of record PNEQ01074750.1, read on the forward strand.
AGGAACAGCTCTGTTATGACTCACGTCCTCAATGAGTCACGATGCCATGCGCAAAGCAGTACGCGACGTGCGCCTCCTATACACCCCTCTCGCCCCTCTCTATCACTCTGCTTACGTTCTTCATATACAAAGGACACATTTGAAACTTAAAACCACAATGTCCCAGTTGTTTTATAATAAGCTTTATGTTGTTTCCTCTTGTAGATTAAAATTATGTTATGTTTATGTTCTTTCTGAAATTCTTCGAGGGTTAAAGTACCAGCGATTTAGGCGCTCTCCAAAGCTTGGTGCCCGGGGCGTATGTCCCGCTTGCCCCCCCCCCCTTGTTGCGTCCCTGGGCCTAGGCCTATCCTGGTCTACGAACATTTCACCCAGTAAATTTCTACACAATTACATCCGTTCTTGTTAGGACCAACTTATAAAAACAGTAATAATAATATTTTAATTGAAGTAACTAAATTTTATGTCGCCTATAACCTTAATAATTTTTTGTCAAATGGTAGTATGACAGGCTAGAAGCTGACAGAAAACTAATTATGTGATCACAACATTCAATTTAGTACACAAGATCGTTCACTTTATCTTATCATACTTGAGAATCGCAAATATGTTCTAAGTCTGTTCTGCGATAGGTTATGGCATCAGTTGGTAGGCAAAACACATCGACAGGCCGTTTATAAACTGCATTTCAAATGCAGCATGAGATGCTGTCGAGAAAATGTTCAGGTTGTATAATATAAGAGCATTTCATTTTAAGTCAGTAACAGACACAATGTTTGGGCCATCTTGTAAAAACCAGCATCATACTAACTTCATTGAAGCAAAAAAATTGACATTTGCTGACACAACATAAAAAAATTTCTGCCAAGTGCAACGTGTACATAGCAATAAGCTTCCCAGTTTTTAATTTGACAGAAATCTAATCATAAGATCACAACATTACAATTTTAGTACACTTTACTACTTCATTCACAAAAATTACATGTGCTCGAAGCCATCTATATGATATGAGGTTATTTAGTCAGTTGGTAAGCAAAATAGGTTCGGCAATAATAAGTGGAATAGCCTGTATGAACACTAATTTCATCGTAATTTACATTAGTATGCTGAATATCAACTGAAACACAATTAAGTAAAATATTCTTATCAAGAAGTATGCAGTACGTGTTCATGCAAAACGTATTTTTCATCGAGTTGTGAATGTAATTTTTTATTTCACAGTTAGCAAAGTGCATAGATACAGCAAGTGTATAAACATATTAACTAACACGTTTATGGCCTTAGTATTGTTATTTAATTTTCAACATGTATTAAAGTAAAAGAAAAATACTTTCAAGTGGAATTGACAATCAAATGTAACCAAATATTCAATTACTCTAGAGGACTACTGTAATTCAAATACATATTTGATTGTGTCATGTTGGTACTGATATTGTAGCGATACTTATTTGGTTTCTTCGTCTTGTACAACTTGGCCTATGTAAGTAATGCTTGTTAAAGTATTACTTTTGAAGTAGGCGTTTATGAATTTATTGCTGAAATAAGTATTGCTTAGAGATTAATAATCATTATTTCACGAAATACTACCTATTTGCCAAAGAATCCTTTGACTATGAATTTCAGCCTAAGAGGTCAAATAACATTTAAGAGTGAATACAAGCTCTGCTTTTTCTATTTATTGGTGAATGTAAATTAGTATGAGTATATTACGATATTCGAAAAAAATATATTCAATAAGTTAACATTATACACTACTTGTAATGGTGTATTGTACAATCAACTTCAATGAACGAGACAGAATGAATGTAAAGTAACAGCTTAATTTAATTAATTTTTCTATTTATGCATGAATTGAAATTGACCTTCTTTCATCAAATCTTTGAATACTTCCATATATGACACATGAGATTATCATTTTTCAACGATGAAAATAAATTTCAAACTTCAAACCGCACCTCCTCCGTGCTAAGATGCCACTCGCCAGCTGTTTTTGATGTTTGCATCACAATATACGGCCAAAGTGCTCTCTACAGTTTATATGCTCGAAGCCTGCCAGGTTTTCATTTTTTTGTTCACTATTATGTCTTTCCGAGAAATACATGCTTCGTGTGTGCATGCGCCATCGTATACCAATGTCCATGAAATAACTACTGGCTGTCACAACAGAATAAGCAGCCAGTAGATATTTCATTGACATTGGTATACGATGTTCACACAGAGTTTACTTTGCACATAATCTTGCCCCAGTATAAAACTTGAAGTACTTAAAGATGCTGCCTTGATTGGTCTCGGCATGCTCTGCAGAGCATCAGTTGAAATACAGGTTTAATTGTTGAAAAACCACTCCATCTGCCTTCTTGGTTTGTACAGCATTTAAGAATTATTATGTGCATGTTGACAAGTTTCTAATTTCCATTTCTTATGTGTCACCTACAAATTGTAAAACTGACCAATTTTTTGTAACCAGTTCAGGGATGAATTTTGTACACCAGAACTTCAAAATTGTCTTTAGGCCTGCATCGTACTCTGTTACATGACCACAAAAACATAGGTTCACCACAATTCACAAGTCTCCATTCAGACAGTCACTGATTGGATGACACCGTAATAGTTGAGCATCCTGTATGTAAATAAGTGAGGCAAGTAGTAAGTGAGCAAGAGATGCATTATTCTTGATAGCTTGAAGTATGTAATTGCAAGCAATGTGAACCCATAAAGTACGGTACATTACAAGTGGACTGAGGAAACTGCTGGTAGTTGCAGTCAGTGCAGTATGTATGTTGCAGCATGAACTGCAAGGACTGGGGTGTCATGCCAACTGTGACTCCAAGGACACGACATCTGACAACTTACTGTTCCACACGTTTTCAAGGAGACCCAGCTCTGCAGCTAGATGTGAAGGATGATCTCCCGCCCTCAGAGACTGCAGACGAGGAGGTAAGTTCTCCTCTATATAACAAGAAAACAAAGCTCACCTGTTAAAATGGAATCATATGACAGCCAGACTGCAACTGTACTTTGGCACTTAGCGTAGGGTATACTTTTTACACACACATTTTTGTCAATTTATTTATATACATAACAGTGAGCTGCAGAGTAAACTGGATTAAACCAGTCATGTGCCCAGATTACTTGATAACCAGAAGAGGTAAGCAGGTTGTATTTGAAAGAGTTAAAATAATTATATATGTTTTAAGATGGTATAAATGGAATCCGAGCATAATTGCTGTGTACATTTGTTGAATGTGTTACGGTTAGATGATAAGAGTTTTCAATGCATTATTAATGCTCAAAGGAAACAATCATAAGATAAATATAATACTACACATGGCATTACGCAGACTGCAGAAATTTAGTATAATTGTATTCACCGTAATATTAGAATAAAATGTGATCATCAAACTACAGCACTTTACTTTTTCTTTCATATGTACACAATACAGTGTTGGGTTTTTGTTTCTTTTGTCTTCAATATATTGCCATGTCAATTAGCCTGCATTGTTCGCATACTCCAGTTACCTTATGTTTTGTAAGTAACCTGCTGGAGTTTGATGGGTTTACTGAGTCACATGGCAGGTTTTGTCTATCTTGACGTGTCTAAATTCTTGCAAGAAACTCGGGATTTTAAGATTACAAGCATTCAAACTAAGGCTACATATTTTAAACATTTGGTAAACATTTTACTAAATGCGGCAATAGTAGCATGTTTTTTTTACATCATGTTATACATCGTTCGTATAAATGTTTCGTTCTTTCTTAGATATTTTGAACACCATCGTTTCACTTTGTTGTAGTTTTTGTTATGTTTACTGTTTACATTTTTTGCACAACTTGGATTCAACAATAAGTCAATAGCAGCTTACCCTGTTCACAAGACAGGTTAACTATGAATTAATCGGGAAGCCACCCCCATTAACTCGTTCAGCATTTGAAAAAAAAATTTCCTCGTTACTGTTTGAATGCCTCAAGCTAAAACTTTCCTACCTAGTAGAAGTATATTTTTTTGCTATACCCACCATATGTTCAATAAAACCATTAGACCTTGGATACAAAGGACTAGACGTTGCTACCGAAAAACCCCTTTGATTAGCAATTTTTTTTTTTAATTCTACAGAGTTGAAGTGCATATTGTCCGCACAATCTTGGAAATATCATGAGTGCTAAAATCACACTTAAAATTTTACACAATCCGAAATTCTGTCAATCTGATTTGGCCAACTCTCATTTAACAATTGTGAGAGTGTTGATAAGGCCACGTCATTCTTAGTTTCTTGTCTGATCGCTGAAAGGTAGGCATCACTTACGTTGATGGTGTGAACCACTTCATCCAGTGATTTTTCAACACTCTCACAATCACCTTTGGATGATGCTCTGCTAATAGCATTTTCAATCAACATTGTTCGGGCTAAGGGTGTTAATGAATGCAGCCCTACTACCATGGCACGACTTGAGTTGTCTCACCCCTGGCGAAGAGGAATGCAAACTGCCTCCTTGCCACGCTTATCTTCTGAACTGGGGTTGGGAGACGGGAAGGCAGGCGAGTGGAGGAGTTAAGTAGAGACAGCAGTGTGAGCTCGGACACGAGGCTGTGGACACACACAACAGTGAACTGTGGTTAACATAGTCTTAGTGTACATGTTCTGTGGGTGCAAATAAAACAGTGTAAAAAGAGCGGATTGATTTCTTTTGTTATGCTGTCAATAAACATTAAGGACCGTTTTACGTATTGAACATCAATATCATAAATGCCCAATTGTAGCCTTATTTTACGTAAATGCTGTGATGCAGTATTATGGATTTCGTTTCTCATAAATTCCACTAAAGACTGATGATCCATTTGGACTACTGTATCTCTCCCATGTATAGAGTAAAGGCGGGTAAGAGTAGACACTTAATAGTTTTGTAGGTTAATGTAATAGTCTGCTAAAATTTTGCAATATGTACACATTGTGAACAATTCTCTGCACATTCAAGAACACTTTATCACTACGCAGTAATCCAATGAAAATGTCCAAATTTTCAATACCAATTTTAAGAAAACACTGTAAATCCATACTCTTAGACTCATGTTTGGGTAAGAGTATGCATAGCATCGGGAAATAGTATGCATAGCATCGGGAAAGAGTATGCATAGCATCGGGAAAGAGTATGCATAGCATCGGGAAAGAGTATGCATAGCATCGGGAAAGAGTACGCACTAACAGTAGTCACAAACATACATACTTGTTCCTTCATAACTTGTGCAATCTTCGTGCCACCACTCCGAGCAGGCGTTACACTGAATCCAGTCTTCGGCAATTGGTTCTTCATACATCTCATCACAACCGGGACAATTTATAGGCAGTTGTGACGAAATTGCTTTTTTAGAAGCAGGAAGAACTTGATATGAGTGTCTTTTTCTTGGAATGGAACGAAAAGATGTTGATGATTCAAAAATATCAGTATGTTTCTTTGATCCTTTCTTCTCCAGTCTATCTCTTTTAGCCTTTTCTTCGTCAGCTGTTTTCTGTAACTTTTCAACAAGTGTATTTTTATAAGGAGACGAAGATAAAATTTCAGACTTTTTTGAAGGGGTTTTGCGTATTTTTACGGCTTTACTTTTAGGCAATGGATTAATTATTGTTATAGTAATTTGTGTTGCAGTTGTAGGGGTAGACCTATTTGTTCCTGGATGGTTGGTCGTTGATGAGGCAGGTGTTAAGTTTGGAACTGGCAGCCTCACAGGTACATCATTATTAACTACCTGCTGGTTAATGTGTTATTCATCGGAAACAGCAGTTGGAGTTGACTTTTGTAAAGGTTCAGTGGAAGCATTGTTCAATCTCCTGCTGAAAAGTCTGTTCGTCTATTTTTTGTTCACGGGCAGTCAGTTGTGATGGCGCGAAGTCTTCTTCGGAAAAGACCTCGGGGTTGTATGGATGGATTCCAGTTGAGCGGAAAGTGTTTTCAGCTTTCCCAAGTGTAACTACGCTTGTGTATGCAGCCCTGAATAATCCAGCATCTTGCATTTGTGTTATAGATTTCCCAGTATTGTCTACCATAAACTTGTCAGCTTCTGTACTGTAGGCAGTTTTCAGAGGCCCAAAGAATTCCTTGTCGAGATGTTGCAACATGTGACTAGCATGTGGCGGGAGATAAAGAGTGATGTGATGATCTCTGCAGAAAAGAACAGCTTGAAGTGTGCAATGAGATGCGCGATTATCCAGAATTTACAATACTGCAGTAGGCTTGGAATCTTGCACAAAATGTTTTAGCCACTCCATGAAGAGATCAATGGTCATGAATCCTGATTCTGAGACCAACGGAAAAGTCCCTGATGGTGCACTGTCAAAGAGTTCAGGCTTCATTCGTTTTTGGGGAAAGATAAGAGCTGGAGGTATGTAGACACCAGTAGCACTCGTGCAGCAGACTGCTGTAACTGTTTATTTCCGTTCGCCAGAGACAACTTTACACACAGTTATCTTTCTTTTTGGAGTCAAAACCTTTGGTAGCTTGTTTGGAACATCAGACATAATCGTTTCGTCTGTATTTAATTTTCTGTGAGGCAGAATTTTTTTTCATTGCAGCATTTCATCAAATTGTCGAAAAACCTTTGAGACTGTACCTCATTGAAACCAATAATTCTACCTATGCTACTTTTCTCAGGGGCACACAACTATATGACACAACGATGAAGGCTCAAAAGAACACAGTATATTTCCAAAGGCCGACTTTCACGACGTTTCAGGAGCTGACATCTTCAGGTAAAGACAGGAGCAGATGTCAGCTCCCGAAACGTCGTGAAAAGTCGGCCTTTGGAAATCTCCTGTGGTCTTTTGAGCCTTCATCGTTGTGTCGTATAGTGTGTTAGTGACGTCGTCGTTTTTATCCTGTCTTGTGTCCATTATTGTATTCGTTGAATTATTGTCTGTGCTGTCTTAATTGTGATGTCCTGAGTTTTACATATTAGTTTGTTTTGTATTTCGACTTTTATTTTTGGCTGTTTATCTGTTTATCTGATGAAAACATAATTACCAGTAATAACAGACGATCAGAAAATTAAAATCGTTTTCAGACAATTTGAAAGCAGGCATAGAAGTAAATAAGGATACTACTTTGCTTTATTTATCTCTGGATGGTAATTCGAACACTCGATCTCGGATCAGAACCATCAAAATCGGTGGTTCGCAGCAAAGTTCCTATCGATCTCCAGTCATAGTCTGAACTCGAATGGTGCAACGAGAATGTATGTCCAATCGAAGATCAGATCTAGGTTCAGGAGACGAACTTCGATGGTGCCTGCGGGCCTTAGTCGTGCAGGTTTTGAACAGTTAAGGAAATAAAGCATTAGTGTGTTGGCTTGGGTTCGATGTAAGACACGACATTTGGATTTGCAAATCGATCATTACATTTAATTAATGTAAAGTACTCTTTCTAATCTATAAAGGAATTAATAAACATATTTACTATCTGAATTTCAGTACAGTTATTAATAGCAAATGTTATTTAATTGGAAATGGTAGGTCTATGATGACTGCACACACAAACTTTGAACATGTTAGTACTTAAGGTGATAATTTTTGTTGGGTTATGGCCATCATGCCTGCAGGGTGCTTGACTGCTCGGGTGTCTAATGGCCTGGGTCATTAAGCTCGAAGATTTGCGACTCTCGCACTTAGCTGCGATCCTTGAGCACATGCTCACCTCCTTCCTGCCGGGTAGTGTCTCACTCGCACGTGGAGACCTGCACGTCAGTAGGATGACTTGTTGGCACCTGTGGTCGATCCTGAGGTGTTGACATAGATTTATGACCACTTCAAGAGAAGAGAATGAGCTTGCAACACACTGGCTGGAGGGTAGGTGATGCATACTGGGAGACTAGCAAGGAGTAGTTTCTCCTGGGCTCTTGAGGCTTCGGTTTGCAGTAGGATTTGAGTGTAATACATGTGTGGAACAGCAACAGTGACGAAATATTCGACGAACTGTACAACAGTGTCATTGTAAGGACTTCTCAAGAAACAACAGCCTCATCACTACCACCACCACCACTGCCACTGCTGAATCGTCTGCATCACCACACCTATGAAGATGAGTATGAGGTAACAGTGGTTGGAGTTATTGAGTCAGCTAAGTGACCTGCTGTCTTCTCCAGGACTCCCTACAAAAAGGCTAACAATAGAGCATCCTGTGATCATCGTGGCACCTTCAGTGCCTGTTTTGGAAGAGAATAGGATGACGATGACTAGAAGGCTGCCGTCCCTGAAGGATAAGGTGAGAGGAGGAGATTGCTGGTTCACCATGCCTATATCAGAATGACTTAAGCATCAAGAGAGGGATTGGCCCACATTTGGATATATGAAGGATCCTCGACACGGCAAAGAAACATGCCCTTCATTCTCTTGAAGGGCCTGCATGAGAGAAGTCGTGTCCTGGCGAGCTATATTACATCATCATGGCTAGAGCATCAGCTTGTCAAATATCGTTGGTTTCACCACTGTAACTTATAATTCGCATCTAAATGTGCTTCTCATTGGTAGCCTCTGAGGAGGGAGTAACATGTCGTGTTGAAGAGTGAGTATGTATAAACTGGAGAGACAGATGTGTATGCAGTTGTGGGGCTGATGTGTAGCTATGTGCGTAGAGTTTTGTGTATAGGGCGAGGGACATTTCCAATGCCTTCAGTGTATGTGCTTCTGGCGGTTGGAAGATATGGTAATGGGAAGAGGATGATAGTGTCTGTAGTACAAACAGTGGTGCCTGTGGCATTGCCTGTACAGCTATGTGGGGAGGGTACGATTTTTGTGGCGTACTTGCGGTGCTATGTCCGGTGCCTGCGGTGAATGGGACTATTCTAGTATTGATGTTTGAATAGAAAATTATGGATGTGTTTGTGGTTTTACGTCGGTTGTATTTTGAGTGTCTGTGGCTGTAGTTCATTTGGTGGTTATTCGGTTTCGTTTGATTATAATAGTGTACTGTTTTGAAATGATAAAATTTATTTATGTATGGCTTGTGGTTCACAGTGGAATTTTTGACTGAGATATGAAATGTATTAGGGGTTTGATTAGTGTATGTATGTAGTTTGGTTATATCTTTTCATTTAATTTTGCTCTTTGTCGTCGTGTTTTTAAGGTAAATACAATGTGTGGTATGTATGTTTATACTAGGAGTACTGATGTAATGAATAAAACGATGGTTTATATAAAGGTTTCAGTGTTAGGGAGTAGTTAACTCAGTTGTTAGATGGCAATTTTGTTGGTCTCTTTATGTAGAATATAGCTGTAGAAGTTGACTGCTGCCCTGCTCTTGTGGATGTTGAATGGCATCTTACCGCCTTTATTTGTACAGTGAGATTTTGGTAATGATTAGTACAACAGATGGGTTGGTATGGTTAGTTATATTGAAGGTTGGAACTATATGACTGCTAGATTTAGGTTGGTGTATACTTGAAATATGGTTGTGTAATATGGCCGAATGTTCCTAAATTATAGTTGATGTCAGGATCACTTATGGTTTCTGAGGCATTTAAAGGAACGTTAAGGTGAAACTGACCTGGAAGGCTGAGTTGTGTTATGCATCAGAAATATAATGATAGCTCGATTGGAATGGTGGTTTGATAATGTATGTCAGTAAATGAATTAAAATTTACTATAACAAATTAAATTATACTGCTGGTGAATTGAAATTTTATGTAGAAAGATGGGAACATTAATAATTAACTTCCTATAATATGTTAAGTGCCTAACATGGCGTGGGGGTGGATTATATCTGGTCAATTTAAGTCATGCTTGATGGTTTGCCTCAGGTAATAGTAGGCTGAAACTCGTTAGTTCAATGTGGGGCCTGTGACTTGAATGTTAATATAAAATAACTGGAAGCGAAGAATATGTTAGTCACAGAATAAAAAAAATGTAAATCCTACTACACAAGGTATGAAAATTATGTCATCTTAAAAGTCTGATGTGAGTGGACTGGAGATGAATAATTTTTTAAGGTCAATGTAGGATAGCTAAAATTAGTAAGTCATACATGAGTAAAATTAATGAAACATAGTTTCCACACAACAAAACTAATGACAAATGAAATACTGTAGCCTTCGCGGAGGTCGGAGCATGCAGAACTTGTGGATGGATGGTGTGAGGTATGCAGAGAGGGTGGAGCTATGTGTGGAGCATGAGAAGAATTAGGAGTAGATTGTGGAGTCATGTGTGGAGGATATGGAGATGTGAAGAGAGTGAGGAGGAGCATGAGGAGACATGTGAGGAGCACGAGGAGCATGTGTGGAGCCATGCCCAGCATAAGTAAGTGGTGGCTGAGATGTGAGGAGACTGCATAGCAGTGTTGCCACAAGGAAAAAGAATTTAGTACTAGATCTTTGCCTAAAAAGGTACTAGATTGGGGGGAAAAGGTACTAAATCAATTTTTCCCTTTATTTTACGTCGCTAATTAAATAATATAATAATTTAGTCGAAAACTATAGTAATGTAGTACCAAAAATGTGAGCTATATTCATACTACATACAACACACGTCTAAAACATCCATACAATAAGTGAAAACTGAAACTCACCATCAGTTGTGTGATGTGTCCTGCATGTTTACCCGCCGTCCACTTAATGTCTGTGCACTTAATGACAACACTACTACTTTTCTTGCACGCCATCACTTTACTAAGTTTTTCACTTACATTAAACTTATGATACATAAAAAAACACCAAATGTCACATTGCCTAATTTAATAAATTAAAGCTATAACTTTTTTTACGTAGCCTTATCTCTTGAAGTTTTTGCCAGCGGAACAAGTCTTTCTGAAATGTTGAAGTCTACAGCAGAAGAATGTTTTAACATTTCTTTTGTCAAAAGAAGCGCATTGATCATGGGTGTCTGTAGCCTGTTTCTTAATTTATTTTTATTTATGGTTACTGTTGAAAAAATATGTTCTGTTGCTGCAGATGAATGTGGGAGACCGAGCATCGCCTTAACAAATTTCGATAAGTTCGGAAACATATTTTCTCCCACAGAATTTTTCATTTTGAACACACTATTCCAAAATGTTTCAAATTCGTCATTTTGCTTGAGTGACTCCATCTCAGTAGCCTTGACCAAGTGCCATTCTCGATCTAAATCTTCATAACTACTTTCTTCAATTACATTAGGAAAGCGAATAGCTAATGGCATGATGCTCCTAAAATTATCTGATTTCACATTTACTGGACTCAACATGGTCAGATTTTTCAAAACAGGATCACAGAAATCAATTCTCTTTAATACCTGTTTGCAAAATTCAATGTAAAATGAAAGACATTTGATCTTAAAACCCTCGAACTTTTTCATAATTTTTGCATCATTTTTATGTTGTAACAACAGTGCTTCTACTCTAGCTCCTAGATAAATGTTCTCATTACTCAAGAAGTTCCTGATATCCGCTGGGTTTGTTTTCAGGATCAAGGTATTGTTTACATATTCTGATCTCATATAATACTTCAGTATGATTTTTAACTGATCTCCTATGTTGCAAAGTAAATTGTGAAGCCTATATGATGTTCCTTGATAATGCAAATCAAGGCTTGCTACAGTTGGAAGAATAAATGCCAGGAATAAAAAATATGCTTTCATGACAGGGTTTTGGAGAGCATTAAAAAGTTGCTGGGCTTGAATTATTCCATCTTCAACAGCATTTAAACTGAAGTAGGACAGCAACACATCCCATTGTTCTACAAACCTTAAGGCAACATCATTCATGGATAACCACCGTGTTTTAGCCAATCTAAGTAAGTTATGATCTGGGACATTCAGCAAAGTTTGAATTTCCTTGAATTCTAGTAATCTCTTAGGTTTCTTCTGAATAAAGTTATATATGTCAGTACAAAGCGTTTCTACAGAATTAGGCAAAGCTTTACTAGCGTCTGAGGAACACAAATTAAAACTATGGCATATGCACTTAGCTACATACAAGTGTTCGTTCAGTACTTTCAGCCTGGCCTGAATCCCTGAGTGCTGACCCATCATCACTGAAGCATTGTCAGCTGCAAACTCTAGCATGTTAGTAAAAGGCACCTTTAATTCATCCAATAGTGCAATAATTGCCTCAAATAAAGCCTTACTAGTTGCATCTGTTACCTCTACAATATTCAAAAAAGCATCTTCTACCACTTTTGTGTCCTCGTAATATCTAACTACAACAGCTAATGACTTGACTGATGCAATGTCCGTTGATTCATCAACAATCAAAGAGAAAAAACATTTTTTTAATTTTTCTGTCAACACATTTTGTGCATCTACAGCCAAAGCATTTCTGATTAAATAAGATGCCTTACTGTGTGCACATTTTATGTTTTTAGCTATATCACTGTCAGGAGCAACTTTCTTTATCAAAGCAGGTAATGAATCCATTAATTCCAGTGGAAGATTATGCTCGACAACATAAGCACTTAAGTCTTAATTCCGCCTCTGTAACTTTGTTTTGCAGTGAAGATGAATGAGTTGTTAACAGTGTCATTACGTTGGGGGTGCTAGTTTTGCTTTTAATACATTGAAGGTGTTTAGGGGTGTTTGCACGCCGCAACATAAGGCTTTTGCTACCATTGATATGTATTTGACAGTACTTACAGTATGCTGTATGCTCCGTATTATTTTCGCTTGGCTGAATCCACGTTTTTAGCGATGGATCTTGTAACCATGCAGAACTAAATTTTTGTTTATATTGCACTTTCTTCTTCTTCGCCGAACTGCATCCAGCTAAATTGGAACCATCATCACTTGCTACATGTAAAACACTCACCGGTTCTTGATCTTCAGTATCTT
>PNEQ01074752.1:0-13888 GCA_003012365.1 Medauroidea extradentata
GCAGTTCTGCTTCATAGATATTGGCAGCGTGCCTTTGAACTGTGACGTTTCTCATTTGACTGTACCAATCACAATAAGGTTACTGTAACACCACACGTCTGTGATTTGCGTGTAAAACCCCACGACACACGAATGTCAAAACATCCTATCTCTGACCGTGAAGCAAGTCTGCAGACGTGCACACAAGTCACTGACACAAGGTGAGGCAAATTTCTTTTCGCGAAAAGTTCATGTCTCTACTCATAAGTTGAACGTATATTGAAACCCAGCAAACAAACAAGCTTTCCCGCGGTAAACCATCTTCTCTACCCGTGTTCTTTAAATATTTTTTGTTCCTCTAGAGTTGAGTATGGTTCCTCCAAAATATTGACATGCAAGTTTGAAACACCTGTGTAATAAAACAAGTAAATACCTCTTCTTGCTCTCGCCACAGCTCCGAGGTAGGCAATATACAGTGATTGATAACCACAGGTTACTTACGTCGCCCATCGCGCGCTGCGCATAACAAATGACCTGAGACTTAATCTCATCAGGGGTACCTTTGCACCTCAGATAATTTTGCCGACACCTCCAGAGGTGATGACAGGAATGTTCTGAGGCATACAGGGGGTCGCGGAGGCCGAACGGAAAGACCATTCGCCTCCCACCATGGCGATACGAGTTCGATTCCCGTAGGGGTCGATCCCCAGATTTTCGGATGTGGGAATCGTGCCGGACGATGCCGTTGGTCGGCAGGTTTCCTCGGGGATCTACCGTCCCCCCCCCCCGCCTATTAATTCCGGCGCTGCTCAGTACTCACCTCATGTTACCCCTCACCAGCGCTGACTAAAATTTCTCACTCTCTCACTCCAAGGCATACGCTGGTGGAATCACAGAGCGACACGACAAAAGCGATGCGACACTAAAATGTCTTATTAATGAGAACACTAATTTGGGTGGCAAACAAAAAATACTAAAATAACATTACATGCATGTGGTTCATTGCCGCTACATACTTAACTCTAGTACGACAGCCATAGAAGCTCGCAATACTACCTTCAAGTGAACGGTGTCTATTTCGAACACTTTTTGTAATGTCTTCGTTCGGATGTGAAGCATTTTGACGTTTTGATCCCCGGGAACACTGATGTTATAGCGTTTCTGTCGTAACATGTAATGTGTCATATTGGGAAAACTATTGGTTTTCGGAACTATGTTTACTAGCATTATTTGCTTGTTTCATCGTCCTCGACACACCACTTACGTTTGTACCTATAATTACCAAACAACCTGTATATAATCACATCTACTGTAGCTTGCCTTGGAACACGGCCACGTTTTACTACTGACACCTACATAGATATTCGTAAAGAAAATATCGATGGCCCAGTTCAAAACGGAATTAACTCAAAATTCCCAGTTTTGAGTAAAATGCTTATAGAAAGATTTTCGTTTCGCTAAAAATCGGTTAATTAACATATTTTGTTGGTGTTAATTTGAAGATAAAGTACATAGGCAACAATTTAAGGAGTTTGAAGTGTTTATGATTAGAGGTACGTCAATTTCGCGGATTCATCTGGCAGCAGCCTATACTTGTCAGTCCTATACACCCACTGGCCACAATCGATTATCTATTGGCTTATAACATTATAAGCGGGTGGAAAGCGATAGCACTTCGCATTATTTCCTTATTTACTACTGGCTTGCAGTAGTCAAACGCGATCCGTAACAGCCGCCAGCAAGTCACAGACATGACAATGAAGAACACATAATTGGCGTTCAACCTGACCTGGAATGTATCTGCGAAATTTACGTACCTCTATTTATGATCTGTCTTTGCTGAAAATATCACACTTTAAAATAAAAGAAATACAATTTCTAGCTCTTTACTGGTGCCATGCTATTAAAGCAAGCGAATTTACGTGTTGTTTTTATTTCTAGCTGGGCAGAGTGCACTTATGTCTACTGTTGGTGAGTCAAACAAAATAAAATGCAATTTTTTGAGTTGTTTCTCTTTTTAACTGGGTAAATGTGTCACCGTCTCCAGCGACCTAGCTGTCCACGAGACGTAAAGCCCCCTTACCTAGTCTACCTATCGATATGCTAGCTCTAAACCACGTGTGTGACTGCGAACTGATCTCTTTATGATAAAATATAGAACAATTCGTTGTTAAGCTTTAAGGGCGCGATATGCAGCAATTTTCATCACCATGTTTTTATTTTTTATTTGTACCAGATATTTTTTTTTATTTTAGACACAAAATGTGACTAAATTTGGTTCTTATGAAATTTTGTTATCTCTCATAGTTTTCGCGTTATGGCTTGTTAAAGTCAATATTTGCTTGTTTCCGTTTTAAGGACTACGCTTAAACCAACTGACATACCGAACTGAAAACATTTCACAGTGGATAAAGACGTCGTAGGCTACAACGTCACGTACATAAAACTAAAGAGTATTTTTTTTGCATCTAAATAAAAATGCTGAAATTAAAAATAATTTGAAAAATTCAATACATTTTTTAAATACAAAAGTATTTAATTTTATGGTTTAACATAGCTGAATTGGTAGCCTACAACATCGTTATTCACTGTTTGGTAAGTGAGTTGGTTTCACTGTCGTCCTTTAAACGGAAACATGCAAATTTTGGCTTTAACGAGCCATTGAGCAGAAACTACGCGAGTTATAAACATTTAGTAAGAGAAACATTTAGTCCCATTTTGTGTCTAAAACAAGAAAAATAATATCTGGTACAAATATAAAAATACAAACATGGTGACGAAAATTGCGGTACACCGCGCCCTTGACGTGCGTGTTTTACGATAGTTAATTTTTAATCCCAAACGAGAACAACTTTCGATAAACTGTTCCGCAGTTTTGTTAGGAAACACCTTAATTTATTTTTAACACAAAATACGCAATGGTTTTAGCTAATTACGTAATTAATAAAATCTTCATTAATGAATTTATTAAACAAATACAAAGTTTTGTCTAGAACCATTTAAACTACATAGTAAGAACATTTTTTTGTATAAAACTTTGAAAAAGTTTCGTGATATCTGCTCATGTATAGGAATTTAAAAACAATTATCTCGAAGCAGTGGCCATGACGGGTCATGGCTTTAAAAAGGGAGTTAACCAAAAAATTTAATTGTTTTAATAATTTTTACATTTCTACAATGTCTGGTTTGTTTTGTACTGTGCCTGTATTTTCAAATGTAATGAAAATATTTAGCTTTCATGGTTTTTGTACACTGGCACATACAAGTTAAAATATTTGTATGACGGTTTTCTGCTAGAAAGGAAGACCAACTGTCTTGGCGAAATTAAATAGTTAATACTGAAGAACAGTGTCACTGGCTATACCAAGACATCTATGAAAAACTGAATTGATTTATGTTTGTATGAAAAATTCTGAATTTTAAATTGAGAATTGCAAGTAGACTGAATGTGTGGTAGATAAATAAAAGCCAGAAAAACCAATCGAAATCTGCAAGTTTTTAAAAGTCAGTATTGAAAAACTACAAAACAACAGTACTGTTAATAATATTTGCTCACTTTATAAGCCAACACGTATTCATAATGATAAATGTTTTAAGCGTGCTATCTTTCGCCGCAACTAAATGTACGAGATTTTGGCATTCAGAGATTGTTCTTAAGAAATACGTTGCTCTAGACAAATACTTGTGCGCAGAAAATGGGCAAAAACTATTACCTAGGAATGCTTTATTTGATTTTTGCATATTGACCTACATCATGCCCTCTTAAAGCCGTATTTCCGGCCAGTTTTTTTTTTTATCTGAAAGAGATTAAGAAAGGCTTCCAGACCTTGACGGAATCTCATAATACAACGTCTGAACTGTCGAAATCAATTAAAATGGATACATAAACTGTAGTGTGTATTTAACTTACCCAAGCAAATTTTACTTTATGATATCTATTATAACACACACGACGTACAGAAGTAATTTCAGAAATATCTTGCATCTTGTGAGTGAGCATGGATATATTAAATGTCGCCATTTATACGCCGTTATTACGCCAGTAACATGTATCGAACAATTTTTATATCACACAAACAGACAAATATTTACATTAACTCCATCAGTATCTTAAATCTTCATTTAGAACAAGTTTATTAGTTTAAGTTACTTGAAAAAAATAAAAAACTAGTTATCACGCACAAATTATTAGGCATTTGTGAAAATTCCGCGTGTGTGTGATAACAGATATCATAAAGTAAGACTTACTTGCTTATTTTATTACATGCACTACTATGTATGCTGCCGATTTCAACCAACTTCGACATTTAAGACACTGTAATAGTTTGGGTGCATTTATTAATCTCTTTCAAACTAAAAATGTATATATTCGAAAAAAATGTCCTTAATGCAACGACGTCACTGATAGAGCCACGATTTTTCGGCGTAAAGTTTTTTGCACAGTTTAGTTTCAGAGTCTTATTTGCATATATGCAGCTCTGATTGATGGTCAGTGATTGGCTGTCAGAACCCTCACTTGTCTAGGGGTTCTACTGGCATATCACAGATGTACTATAGTAACACAACAACCTTATTCTGTTTGGTGCAAATAAGATCAATTCTACCACAGGTTAGAAAGAAAATGTTTTCTGTTATGAGAGAGTTGACACAGGGAAAATTTCGGTCGCAAGTTACGCTACTATCGTTAAGGAACCAGAAAAATACGAAACTTTAATAAAATTTAAATAATCTTGGAAATAACAGAAGCCATTTAACTTAATTTCAAAGGGAAAATAAACCAATTTCGCGTTTTAAAGGCGCGGTTCACCTTAGGTAAAAAAATTTTTATATTTGTACCAAGTCTTTTTTTCTTATTTTAGACATAAATTGTGATTAAATCTTCCTCTTCAGAAATTTTTGTATCTCTCATAGTTTTTGCGTAATGAGTCGTAAACGTAAAAATTTGCACTTTACGGTTTTATGAACGCCACTGACATACCAAACCGAAAAAATTCGCAGTGTACAACAATGTTGCAGGCTGTGAATTGACATATATAAAAACAAAAAAGTATATATTTTGGTATTTTAAATAAATTTTTGAAAATATTTAATTTTCATTTTGAAATTCAGCATTTTTTATTAAATACAAAAATATTTTAGATTTAGTTTTATATATGTCAGTTCATAGCCTACAACATCGATATACAATGTTAATTTCCTCGGTGTGGTATGTCAGTTGGTTTTAGTGGCGAACACAAAACCGTAAAGTGCAAATTTTGACGTTTACGACTCATTACGCAATAATTATGGGAGATACAAAAATTTACTAAGAGGAGGATGTGATCACAATTTATATCTAAAATAAGAAAAAAAATTCTGGTACAAACATAAAAATAAAAAAAGACGTTGTAAGCTGATGTGAACCGCGCCCTAAAATTGGTCAGTTTGCAACCATTAGCGATACCAGCGATCAAGTGGCAGAACATTTCCCTATGACAAACTTTTAACGTTGATTTTTCTGACCTGTAATAGAATTAACCTTAGTGCAAGTCAGATGATAGACGTGTCTGAACAATAAACACGCTGCCAGTAACCATGAAGCAAAGCTTCCTTTGTGCACGCAAAGCACTGGAACAAAGACGGGGCAAACATATTTTGCGTGCCAAACTCGTGGCTCTAGTCATTGGCGATCGATTATAATCGATTGCTATCCCAGGCCCAGAGGCGCGGAAAAAATGGCTGGGTCGTATTACTAAGGTTAATTCTATTACAGGTTAGAAAGAACAATGTTAAAAGATTGTCACAGGGAAAATGGAGCGCTAATATCGCTAATGGGTGCAAACTGACCAATCACAGAGCTTTCCTGAATTTTAAGTTACATAAAGTTGATTATCTAAAACACGAAGTTGGTATCTTTTAAATTTAAAAGAAAGTTAAATGACTTCTGTCATTTCCAAGCATATTTAAAATTAATTTTACTACAGTTCCGTATTTTTCTGGTCAGTTAGCGATTGCAGCGAAACTAGCGGCCGAAAATTTCCCTGTGCCAAACTCCACCGTAGGAAAACACATTTTCTTTCGAACTTGTAGTAGAATTAACCTTAGTATTCTTACAGAAGGATTACCTGTCGAAACAGCGGTAGAGGTTGGTAACACCGGTGTAGAGACAGGTGAGAGGGCCTTCTTCGTCCTCCTCAGAGTCTGGAACAACACAGACAAGTGTGCTGAGGCAGCCTTCTACTCTTCTATCTCTAGCGATAAAACACTATATTAACCCTTTAACCAATTCCTCTTAAGAGGGCGTGGTACATTATTCAACGCTAAAAGCATTAATCCATAACTGTAGGTTTCTTGAAGCCAATTTGCGAAAATTAAACAACAGCAATCCTAGACAACAGTTTAAGCCAACGTTTTAAACAAAAATGTGTTCTGTGTTATGAACTTCTGAGGCACAATCTCTGACGCCGGAACCTCATGCATTTAACTGCGGCGCAAGAGATTACGCGTAACAAATGAGAAATTCTGAATAAATATTTACTCATAAAGTTGGCAAATACCACTCTCTAGGATTGTCGTTGACTATTTTATCCATATTGGCTTCGAAAAAAGCGTAGAAATCAATTGATGTTTTCAGCGTTTATGTATCTACCACGCAGTCTTAAGGGCGGTCTACAGCAATTTTCATCAGCATGTTTTTATTTTTATATTTGTACCAGTTATTTTTTTTCTTGTTTTAGACACAAAACGTGACTAAATTTGATCTTAGAATTTTTTTTTCATCTCGAATACCTACTGCGTAATGGCTTGTTAAAGCCAAAATTTGCATGTTTCCGTTTAAAGGACGACACTAAAACCAACTCACTTACCAAACTGAAAAAAATGCACAGTGAATAACGACGTTCTAGTCTACAAGTTCAGCTATGTAAAACCACAAAATAAAATTTAAAAAAATATAGAATTTTTATTTTTATTTTATCATTATTATTTTAATATAAAAATGGTTATTCTTTGTTTTTACGTACGTGAAATTGTAGCCTGCGATTCCTTTATCCACTGTGAATTTTTTCAGTTTGGTACATCAGTTGTTTTTAGTGTAGTCCTTAAAACGGTAACATGCAAATATTGACTTTAACAAGCCACTACGCGAAAACTATGAGAGATAAAAAATTTTTATAAGAGTAAAATATGGTCACATTTAGTGTCTCCTTAAAGGGGACCAGTACCTGTCATTTTGGAATAATCGAACTTATGCATTTAATTTGGCCTACAAATTTTCTATAACGTTTTATATTTCGACGCGGCAGAGAGAATAGTTTGTTAAACTGTATACAATTGGCGTTGCTTGACTATTATTGTTCACATTCCAGGTGTGCAAGAACAATGCAAACGGTCTATCTCTATGTGTTACCGAGTTGAACGGCGACATATTGCTGCCTATAACATTCGATGTTTTATACCCCCTGCCCCTTATATGGTACACAATTCCCTATCATCGCCTGCAGTATGTTAGCGATCAGTTTGGTCCTGTAACAAAAGAGAAGCGTAACAGTATAGTTATTTTATAGCCTAACGTTTTTGCTTCTACTGTACCTGTGACCATCCGTAGGAAAAAAAATTCTTTCTTCCTCCAGAAGGTTACTATATATACACACGCGCGCGCGCGCACACACACACACACACACACACACATATATATATATATATATATATATATATATATATATATATATAAATAAATATATATGTTATTCTCTGTGCGCATGTTGGCCCTCTCCTTTCCGTCCTTCCAGAGTTCGAGGAGAAATGTGTGACCACGCCGATACCTCCCCTCAAAGCCAAGGTGACGGAATGTCAGCCTGATTTACACGAACGTAGGGCCCTATAAACACTACGTATACTAGTGTATACCAGCAGCTAGCCCAGGCGAATACTCTTCATGCGCACAATAAACTTTTAAACTAAACTCGGTATCACTCGAAAACCTAATTGGGTGCGGGCTTTCGTTATTTAAATTTACGCTTGATAGTACACGTAAAGCTATTTGGTTGCAAAATTGCCGAAATGTTACTGAAAGTGAGTATTTTTTGAAACTCGGTACTTTCCGTACTTTTATTTTATATATTTTTTCTGATACATAATTTAGTGTGTAGGTTGTCATTAATATAAAAACATGTTTGATATTACAAGTCGCGTATGACCCATGCAGGCCTACGATTTTAGTGAAACAGGGGCACAAAAACTCAAATTCTCAAAAGGGAACAAACACAATAATTGTTGTTCTAGTTTTCATATTTAAGAAAGAGTTCACCGAAATTTTTTAAAGATTTAGAGTTTTTTATTTATACATTGATGGTTTGTTTTATTGACATACATTGCAACTATTTTTTACTGCAATGGAAATTTTTTCGCTTCCCTTAAGAAGGTAGGTAATATCTGTGTAATATCAGACGAAAAATTTTAATAAAGCTCATTGTATGGAACTTACAGTGAAAATAGAAGAATTTGAGGATGGCAATTACTGATCCCCTTAAGACCACGATCTTTTAATTTATTTCAAACAATTGCAAATAACCGAAATATTTTTTAACAAAATTATTTTTTAAAAATTTAGACTATGCAGAGTCATACGATACACAGTTTTGCAAAGCGTTTTTTAAATAATGTACCGTTTGCTGGCGAAACAATTATTTTGCTTTAGTTTGGCTAATTATGACAACAAAATATGTGATATTTCAGGGGCAAAAATCTAAAAATCCGTTTGGTGTATTGGAACAGCAAAATTCAGATACAAACGATGAAATATAAGTGTTAATACTCTAAGAATGAATTATATATATATATATATATATATATATATATATATATATGTATATATTAATTATTAATTTGCGTTAAAAAAACTGCGAAACAACTGCAAAACTAAAGAGCGCCGCCAACATGCGTGTTTGAGACTCAGAAGCAACAGAGTAGTAAACACAGCCTAGAAGTGCGTATGAAATGTCGCATTGTCACTACGAGTCAAGCTCTGAACTAGCTTACAAGATCTCAGCCAATACGTTTTTACTGTGGCACTTAAAGAGGGGACTACATAATTTCATCCGTGGAAAGTCTGTAGCGAAGTTCAGTGCACTATTCAATCTGAGTTTCGCATATTGCTCGACAAACCTAAGTGTGTCCTCGGAAAATATGTGAACTACAGCAGTCCTCCTCTCTGACACATATCCCCCTCCTACTCTCATTTGCCCCGCTACAACATTCCAGCCAATAGCAAGCAAGTAGCCTGGCCGTCGCGACAAGCAGTGCGCACAGTCTCGTCAGCTGAAAATTGACAACCAGTATGGGGTTAGCTGTTGACCAGGTCGTGTTGATTTGCACCGCGCATCTACAAGGTATATCATCGCACAGGCATATGAATGGAGTGTACAGGGAGGACTCCAAGACGTTCCCCTCCACTACCTTCACACGGCAACCTCGAAACACTAGCGCTCTTACCTCCCCTACCCGGGGCTACACTTAGGTTTGTCGAGCAGTATTTGGTTAGTACATTTTGAAGTACGGCAGTCTGAAAAGCCCGTTTTTACTTGCTGGAAAGCTTAGAAACAGTGTTTTTTAATTAGCATTGTGTCTTAACAATAACACTCTGCCCTTGTCTGAAGTGTGTTTTCTTTTCGTGTATTGGCACAATGGGTGCATGTGGAATATTTTCTTAAAAAAAAAAAAAATCTATTATCTGTAAATTACAACGTTTTTGAAGTGCGAGGTGTAGGTGGAATTCTTAAGGGACCTCCCTAGATAGGCTGTGTTTGTGTGTGTGTGTGTGTGGTAGCAGTGGTAAGGTTGCCGTTGACCGACGTATGTAATGCATTATCGCCTCTACAAGCAAACACTCAGTGGCGTGCAGTGCTTTACTATTATCCTTTTTCCTATGGGACTTTAAGCGGCGACCATGCTATTTTATTTGTAAATAGAAATTGTTTAAGTCTAACGCTTCTTACTGTAGTTGAGTTTTTTTAATCTGGTTGTTATTTTTACGGGTACGGCAGTCTGAAAACCCCATTTTTGGCCATTTTGAGAGGCTCGAAAATGATTATTTAAATAAATGCGCTGAATTTTTGAAACTATAGCGACATAGTTTGAAGTGTGTGTTCTTTTCGTAGATACACGCACATAATGCGCATTTAATAGTCTCGACAAAAAAGAATAATTGCAACTCGCTGCAGCGCATTTCAAGCGCAGGTAGGGCATTGGCGCATGGAAATAAAAAACAACTGTTAAATTGCACACTGTGCCTTTTAGAGTGACTACTTGACATCACATATCCTGACAGCAAAATTGGTAGCTGCAACTGCATCCTTGAGACATTTGTAAATATTTAAAAGTTAAAGCATACACCCAGAACGCCCGCTAAAACACGCGTTTTATATAATATTGTAATCAACAAGGAAGATAATAAATATACAAGTTTTTCTTAATGTTTTGAGGTGTTCATTGATTTAACTAATCAATAGTTGTCTTGAGTCAAACGATAATTTGCAATAATTTTTTTTTATCTGTGGCATTAGTTTACAATTGAGGACTCATATTCATAAGAGGCTAAGTGCCAAAAAGTAAGTTTCGAGATAATGACAAAAACAGTATACTGCGACAAACAAATGAACAAGGAACTATCCAAATGCGTTTACATATTTTTTACAATAGGAAAGTAGTAAATAGGAGCAATCGAACGGTAACTAATACAAAACACTTATGAACATCAATATATATTTTTTCAAGGAACTTGAATGCGTTGATGTTACTCCAACCATCTAATTGTGCTGATGTACGGCGCCCATGAATATCACTAGGAGATAGCACTTAACGTATGTCTTCGACCTAGTGTTTTGGCACATTTCTATGTACCTAACTCATTTTTGTCTAAAATGGTACTAAGCCCCTTTTGGATGTTAAGTCCTCAATTATTTTAAGACCAATGGGAAATTAATTTCAATTTTAATTTTGTATGCCTCAATATTTTACTGTAGGTCATTCGGGATAAAGACAGCACTACAAATTTAACCTTTGAAATATGTAGCAGTTACTGCATATAATTCAAAATTAGCTGTAGTTGCATTATTGCTTCAATGGTTGGCAGCGAAATTACGTGACATAATTCCGTGTGTTTCTTATTTAAATATAATATATTGTAGGAATATCCTCTACCAATGGCTAAAACGAGCCGTCATATAACAAGCACAGTTGTTAAAATATTGTTATCACGGAATCAAAAACTCCTTCAAGAATTAGAAAGTTTGAAAGTGAAGATAATATGTGACTTGTAAGTTGAAAATGAGTAAAAATACCAATCCACCAAAGCAGAGGTTACGATGGTACATAAAACATGACACTATATATTTAAAAAAAAAGGAAGAAAACTTAGTTGTACCAAACATTCCTGGTGTTGAGCAACATTAAAACCAAATCCTATTGTAAAAATACTGATTTTACTGTTGTATGTCTTGGAATGGAGCCCTTATATCCCTGGATGATGCATCCGCCTTCCACCTCATTCTGTGAAAAATGATGGAGTTGAGCCATTTCTTAAGAGGAGTCCTCGCCTGACGGATGAATGGTATTTTTTACGCGAAATGGCTCAACTTATTCATAAAACTGTTACATACGGGCCAGTTGGCTGGTGGCTGTGTCGCAACACCTTATGAGCTAGCCCATGAGCCGGGTGGCCTCGTGATGGGAATCCCACCGAACTGCATCACAAGGACCTGTTTCAAGTACCCTTGAACCCAGTGCGAGTGGCCTACTGGAAATTCGGTGAATCCCTGGAGATTGGTCTGAGTATAAATACCCCGGATCGACAGTTTTGGACAGAGTTCGCTATTGGTCGTGCTAGAAGAAGGTGCTATGCTTGTGGAGAGACAAGTGAAGCCATCTTGGTGACGTCAGAGTCTACTGTGAGGCTGCAGGCACATACCTCGGAGAAGTATCGGGTGATACAAGAGGACGGCTGCTACGGGTCGAAGGGTAAGAAGGGAGGTGCGCGACGGGAGTCGAACCGAAGACCCCAAGAATGAAGACAGTGGTGCACTCGGGGTGCTGCGCAGCACATAGTGAGCCATCGCCTCTTCGCATTGTTAAGGTTGTACATAGTCACTATTTGAAAGATTGTTGAGTGGATATATGGCTGAACTTTTATTGTGATTTGTAGTCTTTAATTAATGAAAAAATTTTTGTACTTTAATTGTCAAAGTAAATTATCGTTTCTGTGGCACAGTAGTAGTTGTGTGCATAATAAGGGTGCTGTGAACGTTATAGTTGATTTCTTGTTTGTATATTTTTGTAAGATTTGTGAGCTAGTAAATCACTAGCTTAATTAAACACTTATTTCTAATTATAATATCTCTACCACAAAGAGCTCAGAGAATTGCCCACATGTAATGTTGCTAAACTTTTAACAATGCGTTTATCTGCGACAAGAACACACGCATGAAACTACGCTTCTACGTTTTAAAAATTCAGTACTCTTGTTACAGAAATATAATTTTCGGGAACCTGAAAAAGGCTAAAACCGGCTTTTTTAGACTGCTGTTACTCCGAAAATGTTACCTAAATTCGTAAAGTGCAAAACGAAGAGGCATGCGTTGGCCTGACTATTAACCCTCCGCTGTTCCCACGCATCAAACATGGACATTAAAAACCGGTGAAGATGCCGCTTAAACGACGTACTAAATTATATCTTAACCTTTGCTTGTCGGTAAAAGCATCAGATGCAACTGGTGCCAAATATAAAGTGTTGGTACGGGAATAACGGTACACAGACTAGAAATACAGCAAAATGTACCAGTATGGTGGTACGAGATACCAAGACAATAGTATGTAAACCCCATAACTACGGCACGCAGGGCACCGAAGATTCAAGTACTGACCTGTCTCGGGAATGAGGTTGGATCGCTTGCCGTAACGACTTCCGAGGAAGAAGCGGTCGTTCCTGAGGGTCACCTCCGCGTGGCCCCCGCTCCTTCCGTAGCGGCTGCCCCACACGTGACTGCCCACCTTCGCTGAAATACACAACACACCACTGCTCAGTCCACTTGCCACATCATTGTCACTTTGCAGTGAGTGTTATCATGGTCTTTGGATATAGCCTACACACCCGTCAAATTCACTAATATACACTAAACCAATTAATATTATTCTAACAGTCATACACACACAGATATATGTGTATGATTCACGTGGTTTGCTTATTAGTCATTCGTTTCTGGACATCCTATATATATACACACACGTTAGAACAATTTTTAAAATTCTTTTTTGTGTATTTTTGTGAAATTTTACATATTCCAAATACAATATTATATATATGTGTTATGTGTGTACGTGTGTGTGTGTAAATATGTATGTGCGTGCGTGTCTATACATATAATGTAGAGAGAAGTGAGAGAGAGGAAACTCGTGCCACAAAAATTTACACACTCACTACGAATTTTTGCAAAACGGCATGCCCTACCAAATATTATTTTTTTACAGTATACTTAACCCCATTCCATTTGTTAATAATTTTGAATTTTGGGAGTTTTACGTCTCTTATAAACAACGAGAATGCGATTTTGATATATGATTATATTGGAATGTGTGGTATACAGCGAGTTCATAGCCTCCCGACACTTTAAAAATTTTTATACAACTGTGCTCAAATATTTTATTTTGTATTTTCACTACAGTATATCATTTTGTCGAATATATCTTTTTTTTCTGACTAACTTAGTTTTTTTTTTCAGTTAACGTCTGGTCTTACGTTATACAGGTTTCAATATGCTTTACTAAATAAAGTGATACATTATTGTGTGTGTATGTATATGTATGTATATTTGTGATATGTGTGTATATATATATATATATATATATATATATATATATATATATATATATATATATA
>PNEQ01074758.1:0-63484 GCA_003012365.1 Medauroidea extradentata
ACCACCTTTACCACTACTACCACCACTACCACTACTACCACCACTACCACTACTACCACCACTACCACTACTACCACCACTACCACCACTACCACCACTACTACCACCACTACTACTAACACTTCCACCACCACTACCACTACAACTACCACAACCATTACTACAACCACTACTACAACCACAACCACTACTACAACCACAACCACTACTACAACCACAACCACTGCTACAACCAAAACCAGTACTACCACTACCATTAACACTACCACCATCACTACTACTACCACTACTACTATTACTACTGCAAACACTACCATGCTTGAGGATGGAGGAAGAGCGCTGGCTGGTGTCACACACTTTGGGCCTCCCTCCCATGCTATGGAAGGTATTGCAGCCATCGAGAGTGGCTACATTGAAGTCCGCATTATCAAAAACATATTGACAGAAGGTGTGTTTTGGGAAAGGCTGCTTTGGTTGATGGATGCTGGAGAGCTCCAGCTGCTGAGCACTGTGGTATGATGCACTCAGCCCAATTTAGAAAGAAGGGACGCCAAGTTTTTAGAACCAAACTTCCGAGGTATGAAGAGAGCGATGCTGTTCAGAATGGGGGATAAGAAAGAGCGAGGGCTAACAACAGCAAAAAAGGCATGAGCAACAACGGTTAATTTTGTGTCCACTGATTCTCTTGAACTTTTATTCTTTAAAAGGTACTCCATGAAGGCACTGAGAGATTGAGAAACCATATCTTCAGCTCCTCTGCAGAAATTCTCTGGGGGAGGATATTCACTGTTGTTGTTAGCCATGGTCTCAATATTTTGCAAGATTATACCCCCTGCTTTCCCAACGATTCTGTTACGTTCAGATTGTTCATCTTAGCACCTTGCAGTGTACCATGCGTCGTTCAAAATTTTATAACCAGCACTTCGTAAGCAGATGACAGTTTTCTCACCTTGGAGTGTACTAATTATAATTAGGTCTCTATACTTTTCCTTCAACCTGTTAATGACGGTTTTCATATGTGGTGGTTCCCCCGTGACCTGTTCCAACAGTTCGTCCATGAAGAATTGGCAGCTGTCACTCTCCTGGATGTAAGAGAACATTTCCACCATTGCTTGTGAAATTCCATCATCAGAAGGGCATCCTCTGCCTTTGTCTGAAGGGCCAGATTTTAACATGAACCTTTTACAGCAGTCCCCATGATACATTGCATCCACTGCGTGCAGGTCTGCTACAGTGCACACACATCTTACGACGTCGGCTCCCCATACGTCTCCACTTTCCTGACCACGGGCAATAATGGAAGCATGGAACATGGTCGTACGAACAGTAAAAATTAATCGGCGTTCTCTGATAGCATTTTTTTTCTCTCTCTGTTCGTTGCTAATTTCTGAGCAGACGAAACATTTACTTCTGAAAGAAAATGTTGGTTGGCTCGAACACAATGTATGTGGAGCACAAGATGTTGAAGGTACCTCAGTGATATTTTCCGATTCATACCTCTTTACTGAGTCACTCCTGGTGTAGTCTCTCCTGCAAGCAGCATGCACAAAACCACTCGTATTTTTCTTGAGATCTTCGTCTTTTCCATCTTTCCTCAAAAGACTAGCTTTCACTAATCCGATTATCCCTTTTTCTCCTACTTTAGACAAATCACTGACAACCTCTTGATCACAAACTAAACACTTCTCAGTCATAGTTACATCACAGAAAACACTGAAAATTAAAAACTTTGAACATGAGCAAAGAAGAGTCATTTGATAAACACACCACGTGGGAAGGACGGCTTCGACTGGAGGTTGAAATGGGAGGGTCTAGAGTATGATAGGAGGGGGAGACTCGACAATTTTACCACCTGGCATGAGTCATCACTTCAAGGTCGTGAGGAGGGGGCATCGATTCCGCTTTCCCTTCGGGCCTCTTGTCCCCTTCTGGAACAACACGCAAAATGCCACTCACACACTCATACAAATAGTTGTACTTGTACATCCAATGAACTTCACTAGCTTTATACATACTTACATACATTTGTTATTCCTAGTTTTTAAATAACATTACTACCTTTATACATACTTACATACATTTGTTATTCCTGGTTTTTAAATAACATTACAATATTTTACGTATTTTTCTCATCCCCCCCCCCCCCAATTGGTTAGTATGTAATTCTCGGTACATATGTATGTATATGCATAACAGATTGACTGTAGATGACGGAAAGGATTGTTTAAGCTCGAGATCACACAGCAATGTCTGTCAATGTTTATGTGAAAATGGCAAAACATTTTTAAATTTGAAAATTGGTGTAGTTTTTGAATCGTCAATGATAAACTGGCGACTGGTCATATATTCTTGAAGAAAATTTAATCCCCTACAACTTTTTTTAACGGAACTTTTCCTTTACCTCAACTGTTTAGACGCTAATGCACAAATATTTCCAAAAAACGTGAGGTGAATACCTGTTTTTCAAAATTACACGATTTTCCGTGGCATATATCTCGAAAACGGTTCGGAATTTCGAAAAATTGTATACTAACAAAGTTGAAGGTAATTTTATCAGGTTTCATTTAATAGGTAGCTTGGTTTATCGAAAAATGCACCGTTCTCAAGATATTCACAAAAAATCTAAAAAAAAAAGGACCTTAAATCCCCCCCTATTGCAGGAGGACCATCCCCAGGACTTTTAGTATGTTACTCAGGGCACCCCCCTACATCTGTGCCAATTTTGGCTTCTATCCTATTTTTTGTACCTCAAACCCTTCTTTGCCCAGACTATAAAACACAGAAAGAAGTAAGAGTATAAAACGAATTGAAATCTAAAATCAACTGAAAACAATAATGATAATGTAAACATCTGTAAAATAGCGCTATAGCCATTGCATAAATGTTACCGAATTTGGGTTTTGTTTTGTTGAAGGTACACGTCAAAAGGCCCTCCACGGAAACCCATCTGTACCCACAAAGGACGTCACGGATTTCAATGTGTGAAAGCCAATCTACGAGGTGTAAGAAGATTCCACAGCAATTTCTATAAACGAGGTAAGAAACTTGCACAAGATGCTTTTATCTTGAAATGTACGGCATGTAGTACACCGCAACATAAGCGTTACAGAGTATGTGGGCCACCAAAAAACTTCACAACCAAAAATTATGTAACAACATTTCGGGAAAACGCTGGCACCAAGGTTGTTCAAGTGTGTCAGAATGCTTTCCGCACTATTATTGGTGATGGAACAAAGATTCTATTAAAAAGACGAATCCAGAGGGTTTGAAAAGCCCACCTTCTGACATGTGCTGCACCAAAGGGAAATTGCGGTGAAGATGTAAGATCCACACGCTATGCTGCAAATAAACAAGCTGTGAAAACAGCACATTCCCCGTCTTGACTGGTACAAATATGTTATTGATAACACAACAATAAATGAAGCAGAAGATCCGGAAGATAACATTACGATTACAGATGACGAACTTGGTATATAAGAAAAGCCTAACAACCTCATTTCAATCTAAGCCTTGTCCACCTGACAGTTGCAAAATAGGCTATGTCCAAACTACTATATTTGTATACACACATAAATTGTAATACTTGTCTACTACTTTGTGAAATCTAACGATTTCCTAAAAGAGGACCTTTTGTGTTTCTCTGTATGTACTGCTCAAAAAATTAACACGAAATGTCTGCTACAGAAGTTCCACTCAATGAGAGGATATTATTTTCATGAAGGGAAGTGTTCTAAAGAGCGGCTTCTTGATGCGTTGATAATTTCAGTAACACTACTAAACATTGTGCATAGAATTTAAACTCAAGGGGCTTCCCTAGATAGGCTGTGTTTGTGTGTGTGAGGCCGGAGTGTTAATGCCACCACTAACCCACTTATGTAATGCATTATCGCCTCTCCATGCAAGTCCCTCAGATGACGTACAGTGATTTAATATTATCCTTTTTCCTATGAGACATTACGCGGTGACCACATTATTTTATTTGTAGGCAGCGTAATTAAAAGTCGAATGTTTGTTTCTATAACTTATGTTATTCGAATCAGATTGATAATTTTCCACATACGGCAGTCAGGAAATGCCATTTTTGGCCGTTTTGAGGCGCCTTAAAATCATGTTACTAATAAACGCCCCGAATTTTTAAAACTACAGCGACATAGATTGAAGTCCGTGTTCTTTTCGAAGATATACAGAAATTATTTGCGTTAAAAAGTTCCGACAAAAGAGAATAGTCGTAACTCGCTGCAACACGTTTGAAGGGAACGTAGGGAGGCCCCTTCCTCGTCGTTTCCAATATTTTGCAAAAACACCATTTAAAATTTAATTTCCAACTGTAAATTTCTGGCTTACGAATTGCAGTAGACAAAAATTTCATTGTGAAACAATATATCATTTGTGGTAAAGGATCACTTCCTAAAGTTTGTAAAATAAGTTAAGAAACAACCCGTATACATTGGAGGGAATGAAAAATGAAAATGTGTATTATTGGGGGGGGGGCGACGTGTCCCCTCCGTCCCTTATGGTTGCGACGCCCGTGGTATGCATGTATGTGCGTACGTGTGTGTGTTGGTGCATGTGTCCGCGCGCGCGCGCGCGCGTGTGTGTGTGGGGGGGGGGGGGCAGTGGCGTCGTAATATTTCTTTGATAGAGAATTTTTTCTGGATTAATTTCGGATTTAGTTTAGTTTTTTCAGTATTTATAGGTTGTTATATTTATTAAATCTTAAAGACTTGTATTTTTTCTAGCAAACCGGGCACTACTCCTACAGATTATGGTACGCAATACATGCGATTTGAGTAAAATTTGTTTTAAAAAAATATTGTAAGTAACACAGTTTGAAGTTACAGATTGGCAACTGCCAAACTTAAGGTAGCAGTTAGAGCGCTCGCATCCTAAAAAGTGATCCATGTTCGTTTCCCGTCCGGGTTGATGACGGCCTTTTCGCATGTAGGAGATTCGAAGTTGGTTGATAAATGTAGATCGGTGGATTTTCTCGGGAGTATCCGACACCTCTGCAATGTAGGAGCTAATTAATTATATATATTATTACTGATTGCGGGTAATTTAAATTGCATTCTCGCCTTCTCTGTCATGCCTTGGGTACGCAAACCTAATCAGACGTGAAATCTGTACTTTTAAAGCTGTTTCCAGATATACTCTGTTACTAATATTAGTATTTAGATAATATTTGTTGTGTGGTCATGTCTTCGTTCCTTGTCAACTTTAAACTAAACCTGTTGGAAATATTATACTTTATAAATGTTCGTTACTCCACTTGTCATGGTCTAGACTGACGTGATGTTCAAATGCTTGTCTAACTTCTACTGGAATAGGTACTGCGCTATGACTAATAGTTGACTTGTATTTCACCATATTTTTTCTGTTTTTCCCCCCTACGCCTGAGAATGGTGTGACGAATATAATAATAAGGAAACTTAATAAGTAGCAATAATAGTATGCTTTACTTACTGTGTATATAGTGTACTGTGCCGAAGAAATATATTTATTAAAGTTGTTAAGGTTCAAGGTAGTGTAGAAAGTGACACCTTAATATCCACATCAACAGAACACACAAGATAATTCAAACACAATTATGATTTCAAAAACGATATAATTTACTATTAGAAAAAGTTTTGATATCATGAGAGGAAACTGGCTGAAATTTAAAATTAAAACATAGCATTCAAAATTACACAGTTCTGAGATCGTGTTCTGAAGTTAAAATTATTAATTACCAATCAAATAGTAACACTCCAAATGATTGAAATTTATCCTCAGGGTTTAAATATCAGTTCAAATTAAGTGTCTCAAATAATAACTCGGCTGCTCAAATATAAAGACTAATTTTCCCAGGACTTCTGGGTACAGGTATATTGTTATCTTTAAAAAAAAAGTTCAAATCAAGAAATAAACAGTTTAAGTTCTGGAAAAGTTTAACTTAATCATCCTTACAACACGTATAATCCTTTGAAAGTAGTTTGAAACCAAATTATTTGCCGTAATATACATTTTGGGTGGCAAAGAAATGTTCTAATTTTCACTTAGCTAGCCAAAATGGCTTATAACGGCGTCCTCTTCTTTCTTGATGTTCACTGTTAAATTACTATTGTAATTCCTATCACTCGACCTTCTTCTTTCACGGTCGGCGAGTTTACAATATTTACTAGCTTTTGGTGGCACTCTCTCAAATCCTATACTTAGGATGAGCGTAAAATTAATCCGTCACCTTTAGTTTGAAGAAACCACCAAAAAGTTGCTGTAGCAAACATAAAATTAAGGACTACAAATTCATAATCTCCAATCCTTAATTAAAACTGTGAAAACGTGTTATATATCGCAGGTAAACAAAATTATAGTAAAATTATTACTCAAATATTCATAAAATAACAATCATCAACTAAAAATTATTACATTTACTGTAATTACAACTCTGGATAAAACCATTTTATATTAATTAGTGACTCGTTTTCGGCATAGAATCGCCATGTTGTCATATTAATTACATTACGTTGGGGCTTCTAAAAATACGGTAAAATATTACAAATACTCTTAAAACACATAATATAGCAAAAAATTAATTTTTTATGGTTGAAATAATATTTCTGTGACTTTTAAAATAAGTTAAATTTACCGTAAATGCATTAACTATAATGTTCATAATTCATATGTCACAATGGCATACGAACATCAGTCCGTATAGTGAACAGCATGCTTGCTAACTCTCTACTCCTACCACGAATACTAGTGTATAACATGGGTATGTTCAGTTGTGGTTATCTGAGTGACCACCGCGAGAGTACGCCTACAAGTTGACTGAGTACATGGCTGTACTGCGATTACAAGATGGTTGCTATCACAAGTCTACATTTCTTTACACTGCCCACGTACTTATACACCTGAAGTGATTGCTAATGTGAAGGAATATGAGGTGATAACTATGTGTATGTTTGTTGGAATTTTATTTAATAATTATGTATATGCAGTATTGTATGGTTTGTGAGATGAGCATGGTTTGTGTGTGTGTATTGTCGTAAGTTAATGTATGTATGTAGGTGTGAATGTATGTAGTTGATCTATAAAAAATCTAGTGAATATTTTATATAATGTAAAGAGGTAATTACAGTGAGTGAAATGTGCAAGAGAAACACTCACCTCGGAAGACAGCATCCAAATGACAACAAAGTCCATGTATAGTGGGAATATACACTGTTGACCGAGTAGAGTGGGGGGAGCGAGTTTAAACTAGTGATTCCTCCAGCCAGCCTCAGTCGAGCTTCGGAAGTCGAGGGGAGAGGAGGTCTCTAGAGATGAACGTGTAGGGGAGAGGAGAGGGGTAGTTAGGAGGGGTAATGCTAAAATTTGTGTTGTATTAATTATAGGCTTCAGGGTATGATAGGGGTAGAGGGGTGGACTATGCTTTAAGGTAGAGGGAGGGGTTAGCACTAAGGATAGGGTGAAGGGGGTATGTCAAAGGGATAGGGAGGGAATAAGGATGGGCTGAAGGGGGTATGCTACAAGGTAATGGGTGGGGGTATTAGGATGAAGGGTCGTACAAGGGTATGCTATAAGTACGGAGGGGGGTATGTCATAAGGTAGGAGATGGAGGGAGGGGTACATCTTAAGACAGGGGTTAAAAGTATGCTATAAGGATGGAGGAGAGCAGTGGTGTATCCAGAGGGGCGAAACAATTCAGTGTATAACAATGTCATAGGCACATGTAAAAACAAAAAAAAAAAAAATAAGAATAAAAATATTGTTGTGTGTAATAAAAAAGAATGAATTTAAAAATGAAAATTTCGACATTCTTTAAATATAATGATATATATTTTGTTTTTATACATGTCAATTCATGGCCTACGACATTGTTATACACTGTGAAGGCGTGACAGGTGAATCCATAAAGAATAATATCGTCTTCATGAACACAACACTAAAGAGGAATGCAGTGATTTCACTGCAGTCTTGTATTCAACTACTCTCGTCAGCGATAAGCTTGTTCCGCCTGGTATATAGGGACTGGCCAGCCAACAACCTACCAGTAAGATGTCTGAAAAACATGTTTATGTGATCTTTAAAGGTGGAAGGTAAGGCGCAAAGTCAAACAAATGCTGGTATATTTCTGTTTTACAAGTTCAGTTGTTACTTTTCTCGATACATCACTTTTCAAAAAGAAGTTACATTCATTTAAAAGGAGTTACAAATATGTTTAAAATGTGTGCTATATTTTAAAAAATATAGGCGTGTATTTGGACTGTGTTTTATTCTAATATGTAAATATATTGGCAATAATTTTGGCAGTTTTGTGTAAAACAAAACACGTGTGACATGTTATGTATCACAGTTCATGTGCTAGGCGAGAACTTCCTTTAACTGATGGCAAATAATGTAGGCTTCTCTTCTGATCATTCAGGCTAAAAATATTGCATTACTCAAATAAGTTAAATTAAAAGACTTTAATATAGAGATTGCATATATATGAGATATCAACACATAATACATAACAGTTAAAATGCATCGTTCATCATCGTTCATCATTATAAAAAAACACATTTTTAATAAATATTTAAGAGACACTTTAAGACAGTCTTAAAAATTACTGATGACATAAGAAATAATTTTAAAAAATCAAAAGAAAACGTGGCAAGACTGTGTTAGGTTATATATATATATATATATATATATATATATATATATATATATATATATATATATATACACACACACACTTCTACTAGCAAAACTGCTAAAATAGTCTCATTTTGCATCTTGAAATCCAAATTTTTTCGGGCGAGGACCCCCGGACCCCCCGCTTCATTAGGGGGGATGGGTGACTGTTGCCCCCCCCCCCAAACTTAAACCCTGGCTACGCCACTGTAGGAGAGGGAGGGGTGTGAGAGACTACAGAGGGGTTTGCTTTAATGTAGGAGTATGCTATAAGGTAGAGGGAGAGGCTACAGGAATATGTTTTAATGAAGAGGTATGACATAAGGACAGGCAGGGGTATGCTATAAGGAGACGCTACAGGGGTATGCTTTAATGCATGAGTATGCTATAAGGAGATAGATATACACTTCCCTTTCATGGCGCCACCCGGGGGAGAGGGGACAATGCTATTCAAATGCTGGTTATGCTGGTTTTGCTCCCAGTTGCTCTAAGACGCCCATGCTCCCCCTAATAATACATTAACAACAGCGTGGGTTGAAAATCAAATTAAACAATTAGAATCAAAACATAACAGTGTTGCTGTAGTTGATACTTCTGATTTTGTTTAAAGCTCACAGATCAGTGACAAACATCAACTAAAATAAAAGATCCTTGAATAAAGTATTCTTTCCATACAAAGAAGTAGACAACAATGTAGATTTCGAAGATAAAATGTTAAGAAATGTGGCTAATCCATTTGCACCTAATGATGCTGTTAATTTAGCATCATTAGTTGCAATTGGAATACAAACATTTCTTAATCTTTTATCTTCGAGATCTACATAGTTTGCAAACGGGTCTATCTGTATGTTTAAATACGGTTAAATAACTTCATGAAACTGTAACCCTAATAACATTCCAATGTTTGATTATTCAAGTTTAAGTAATTTACATGAATCTAGTAAAAACATATGAATACCGTATTTTGACATAAAATTAGTGATTAATTACGTTAAAATTTAACACGAAGTGCGTGTTTCACTTATGATCTTGAAAAGTTAGACATTCTGATATACTTTAAGTAACATGGTAGATCGTTCAAATATAGATTGGGAGAACATGGTTCTAGTTCCTAATTAGGAGAATGTGTTTGATAAATACGGTAGTGGTGGGTTCATTAGAGTAGAGGCAGAATGAGAAACATTGGTAGAATGATAGACTAGCCTAGATGTTTATTTATGTAACATAGGGGTAATAGTAGAGCATAGGCAAAATGTCAGTGCAGATGTGGTATAATAGTTAGGGATGAATGATAGTGGAATAGTGGAATGATAAGAGCAGATGCAAAAAAGTTAATTGAAAAGCAAGTCCAATATTTAAATAAATATTTTCGTAAACTTTGGCTATTGCGTTCGTTTTTTTGTTAATGAATGTATGATAAGCTCTGTATAGTTACTATGATACACAATGTGGTTTACTACTCTAAAACTTATAATTAAAACAGCCAAGTTGCGTGATGAGCTTACACACTAACGCACTATGTTAAACTGACAGTGAGAGAAACGTCATATTCGAAGTCAACACCTGCATATTTGAGTTTTCTGTTACTACTCATCAGTCGTCAATTCAAGTGCGAATCCTACTTCGAGGAAAACCCCTTAGTAAAAAAAAGATTATTTCGAATCAGTGAAGTACGTGGTACAGATACTATTTCACCCAGTGCCGATCCAACTAATTACTTCGACAATGAGATGCAAAGCTTTACTTGTATTCTATATCCATTGAA
Organism: Medauroidea extradentata; assembly: GCA_003012365.1. NCBI lineage: Eukaryota > Metazoa > Arthropoda > Insecta > Phasmatodea > Phasmatidae > Medauroidea > Medauroidea extradentata. Next base: position 10,424 of record PNEQ01074758.1, read on the forward strand.
AAGTTTCAGTGGCTTAAAATTTCTGAACAACATCTCAGCTTACGCCCAAACCTATGTCACGGCAGACTGCTTCGTCCATATTTACCACAGAACATAATATGTGTATTCATCTCATTTATTTAGTTTGTTGACATTGCAGTTTGTGGTTATGATCGGGTCACATTGAGGCTGGCCCCTCAGGGTAAAGTGTTAAATAACTATTTGGCGATAACGTTATCAATGATCCACTGTCCTGACTAAACGGAACATTCTACTCATCTATAAAATGTAGCATAAAAGGGGAGACAATGCAGTTCGTCGGGTTAATTATCATTCGAAGAAGTAAAACTGCAGTAAATCCTGTTCCGGTCATCCTAAATAATAAGTTGAGAACTGGGTACAGTTACAATTTACGTCAAATCCACAGCCTAAACAGTATAAAAACTAATTATGTCAGCCAAAAAAAAAAAAAAAAAAAGCTGCAAAAGTCGTTAACTTCAACTAGTTGGCTGTTTACATTTCGTTATACAGACTCAAAAAGCGTTTTGTCTAATATGTATTTAGTCATTCACTGTATGTTGGCAGAGATAAGCTAAATTATGTTAATTTTGCTTATTGTGCAACAACTGGGTTTTAAAAACTATATTTGTTTGTTCGCGTACATGTAAAATAATATCGCAGGAAAATAAACAACCAACATAATTGTCTTTGTGTTGCTCTCTTCGTAGTTTGTTTTTAATGGTGGATCGAGTTAAGTTTTTATGATAATTGTTATATCTGTGCTTTAAAATAAAATACAATTAAAATGCCATAATTGAACTGCCAAATTACACAATTCTGTTATAAAAACATTTACAAATCTCATTTAAGTCTACATAGCAGGTCGAAAAGCCATTAAGCCCAACACATTACATTTATTTTTACAAATCTGCTTGTGTCCTATTTTAAGTAGCTATGCCAATACAAAGTACAAAACTTACGAATATGTGGTAATATTTTCGAATTTATACATCTTTTAGGATATATTGGACTTTTTTTCTTTTTCCTGAAGTATTTTTACTTATAGATTTAACATTCTTTGGAAATGGACGACTCAAATGACTGATACACTCTGATTTAACGTTGACTTGATGATTCCCATGGTAACATGTAACGAAGTGGCGGGAGAAACAGGAGGGAAAACTTCGCACTTTTATAAAAATAATTTAACCAATTTCTAATCTGGATCAAACGAATTTTATGATTGATCAAATCTTATACAACAATGATCTAACGACTACCATTATACAATCTCACAATACGAAAATTTGGAAGAAGGGCCTAACTTCGCACTTTTAAAATGTTAATTAACCCGACAAATGTCTAATGTTGACCAAAATAATTTTATTACTGATCTAATCCTGTATAACGATAATCTAACAGATGCCATGGCAAAATCTTACAATACAATAAGTGGGGTAGGGCGTTAAACTTCACACTTTTCAAAAAATAAATAATTATACTAATTTCTAATGTTGATCAAACGAATTTTATGATTGATAAAATCTGATCTAACGATTATCTAACGAACGGCGACGTAAAATCTTACAATTTGGAAAGTGTGGGGGCTATCGTGTTCGTGTCTATCTGCAAACGCCGTTTACTTCCACGACGTCACAAATAGCTGTACAGTATTACTTCGCGAATCGCGCATGCGTAGAACGGTGCGCGTGCCTTTCAAACCAGCCAGCAACTTGGTAGTGTCATCTATTACTTACTTTTACGAGAGCCCGCAACATTTCATTTAGGCGAGTTACTGATAGTAACTCTTCGAATATCTCAGTACTTTGCGCGTAAAAGCAACTATACCAGTGCTGAGTAATAGCTTGACTAGGTGTTCCTAAGTTTAGAACCTTTATACATTCAAAATATCTGCGTATATAAATATAAAATTCCTGCCAATTATGTGTCACATTTTAAATTTTAAGTAACAGTAATATTTATAAAAGTACTTGGGGTACGTAATAATATTATTTCTACCGTCGTTTACCCTAAAAGTATTTTATGCACTTTAAGTTGCCCTAAAGCCATTTGCCCCATAGTCGTTTGCCATGAGAGTAGTTTTTGCAACCTTGTTTGCCATGAAGTCGTTTGTCTTACAAGAGTTTGCGCTACTCTTTAGGGCATACGCGTGTACTTTATTATTCAGGATAACAAATAATACAACCGTATCCAAATAATACAACCGTATCAGTCTCATGCTTATGATGATAGTCTTCTTAAAGGTTTACCCCCCCCCCCCTAAAATGACCATAAAGCTTTCAAAAGCCCAAAAAAAGATGAATGGCCTCTGTCTTGGTGGAAGGGGGGAAGGAGGGAGTCAATCTTCTTTACACATAGATGAACAAAGAATGGCAGAATACACCCGCTACTGCACTAATTATAAAACAAGCCATTTTTCTAATGTGCGATGAGAGGGTACCTAGGCCTCCCTCTGGGTACGCCACTGCGGTGTAGCTATATACCTCCATACCGCCTTCAATGTACGACAGCAGAATGCGCATTGCGAGTGGTTAACCATGTATAAAGTGTAAGTTGTAGTTATGCAGGAGGAAAGAGAAGGTAAAAGTACAGTGGCTGTATCGTGTTACAGAACATTTCTTCATACCTGCCTCGTCAATGACTCTATCGACATCTGACTGTTGATGTATATGAAAGTAGAGAACATCCTGCCTGGAAGCAACAGTCCCGCTCGGCCCATCTATCATGTTGCCGTAATAACTGGCTTCGCTGTGGGGTCGCCGCACACATTACAGCCGCAGTTGCTAAGGTCGAATCACGTACTCACGCTAAGCAAATAATGGTCCTTAATGAAGCGGACCCACCAGCAAGCGTAGAGAGCTCGCTAGATGGAGTTTTTTACATTTGTTTTCTTTCTTTATTCTTGGCTTGGCTTTTTTTTTTTTTTTTTTTTGCTTTGGCTGGCTCGACGGGCGGCAAGAGTTATGTGGATGAGAGGAGATGGAGGCATGAGGAGGAGATACAGATTGGGAAGAAGAAGAAGAAAGAGAGAGTGTGTGTGTGTGAACATCGAGGCTACGAGCTTCAAACCTCTACACACCACTCCTACAGCTTCTCACAAATATGCACAACGCACTTGACTAGTAGCAATTGGGCAAATTTAATGTACCCTGTAACTTCAGAACTAACTCGTTAATTACGAAGATTTCACCGGTACTGAGTTGAGTAAAGTGTAGACAGCAAGGTAGCTTTAGCACACTGTGACGTTTTAGTGGTAAGTTTGAGTTTATATCAGTTTAATTCAAATTACGGAGTGATGATAACTTACTACGAATTCATTTTATTGTGTCAAATCCACTAAAGAATATTACATATTGGCTTAAAGTCAACCGTATGAAGGTGGCATGTGTTCAAAAAATGAACCTACCGAGCTAACAGTTTGAAAGCGTTCTGGCTCTTACAGACTGGTGATCTAGCGTTCCGATTGCGCGAATCAGGAAGATAATGTAACATTAATTTTATGTGTTAAAATATATTTTTTTCACAAGTATTGTTATATTTCTTGTGAGTGACAGAATTGCCCGCAGTAGTGTTGTCATCTATTGACGTATTTCGCAAAATCCCCGCCCACCTGTCGAATTGTCGGCCAGTCTCAAGTCCCTATTGGCTAAGCCGTTTCTCCAGGCGGGGCGGCAACGTAGTGGAACAGCAAATACACAATAAATTGAACAGATGACGAGATTTGTTCGCAACATTTAATTCAAAAGAACTTATTTATTTCATTCTAACCGTGTCATAAGGTACACAATACACTGAAATGACCATCGCGTTCGTTAACTATACTTTCTTAGCTAATGGACTGTTTCAGGTTTCGTTTTTAGAAACCATGTAGTCCTTCTTGTATTGTCACATGGCGCTGTAGTAGATATTGTATTTGGAGTACATTTAATTACATTGCTGCTCAAAGGAACCACTTTAGACACTTATAACTATTCGGGGTCCCCAGCCATACCCGTTCTTACCACCCAAACAACTCTATTTGACGCAATTTCACGATAAGAAATATTTATAACAATTTTGTTATTTGGTATAAATAAAATAACTTCAAAAGTTGCTGGAATGTTTCCTTAAGAGCTGGAGGGTGAGGACGAAAGAACGCGATATTCTCTCTGGAAAGACGTGAGGTGCGTGGTGGTTGTTATGCCCATTTTACACGTAAACCATTGAGGATGAGTGTCATCAAGCAAGGCGTGGGTTGGGTTGGGAGGGTAGTCACAGTGGCTGGAAACAACTCGACTCGATGGTCTGGTCCAGTGTACCTAGCGTAGGAACAATTATCTTTGCATGAAGTAGTTTTGTTACGCTAGCGTCAGTGGACGACTTGGCCTGTAGCATTTGCGAACATACTCACAGATAGAAACAGCTGATTTTGCATAAACGGTGCTGGAAAACATACTGACTATATGGGTTGAAGAGTTTCTATTAATTAATTAAAACTTTTAATGCACTCTGAGTCCAAAAAATTCAATTATTTCATAAACTGACATTTTTAAAATACATATTTAATTTATCACTTTAAAGAAATAATCAAAGATGAAGCTAAATATATTGTGTCATTGTTAAGAGATGATAAACTGGTTGCATAATGCCTGAAGTTTCCACATTACAATTAATACTATTTACTAGTAAATTACACTTGTTGGTGTCTATACACAATCAGAAATTTTTTAAACAAAAAACTCATTAATTTTTCTTTCTCGATTAAAGTGCAATGTACAAAAAAACAATATGGCTTTCTGGTAAACTAATACTGTAAAATTCATTTTGTGGAATAAAACACAACATTTGGATATTTGCGTTTTAAAGGTTCCAGTGAAGTTTCTACCTATCCCTTTTCGTGTGATGAGTTTCCATCCAAACCCACCTTTTTTGCATATCGTCATTTAAGAATGCTCCTAAGTCCTATGTTTGGCACCTAAGATACACAGCATACAGCATAGTCAATAATGCGTTCATGTGTTTATTTTGTTGTGTTCCTTGAATTGTTGATGGTGTACATTCAACGTTACCTACATGTTTCTAACTCACGATACCGTTGTTTCGGGAACTCTATCGCTGTAGCTTCATTTGTGATTTGAGAGAAAACTATGAGTTCTAGACTATTGCAACAAGAGGACCTTTTTTGTTAGACAGGTAACATTACTTAGTAAAACATCTTCAGATGTTCGAAAATCCTGACGGTAAAAAAGTTATACGCAATTAGAGGGTAGCCACTCCTGCTATTTTCATAAGGGCGGAAGGTTTTAACCAGTATTTTCTGTTGGTTTGCAGATCCCAATAGCATTAAGCAATGCTGAAAATATTGTATTTTTATGTCAATTAGTTTCCGATATTTTGGGAAAATACTGTTTTAAAATTTGATGTTCAGAGGACCATTACTCCCTTAACATTGCATTTAGGTGAAAAGTGCAAAATATGTTTTCGTCATAGTTTTTCGTGAGGAACACAAATGCGGAGTTTGTCCCGCTATTTAAGAAACACCCTATAGTAGAAGGAACATGACGTCACAAATGTGTGTCCAACATGGTCTCGAGAGTTTGGTGTCGTTTATTTACGTTTTCTCGTCGTAAAAATGCAGTCGTGTTGTTTGATGGCGTACCTTCCAGAATATATATTTAGTTATGTGGTGTCATCAAGATCTCGGTTCAAAACCTTATAGTAAGTATGCAGCTAATATTTACTTTTTACTAAAAACAGCTGGGTTAAGGAAAAAAGTAACGTGGCAAACACTGATTACATTTGTCGTTCTGAAATTTCTATGTAATTATACTATGCGATAATATGGTAGTATGCTCTCCTTAGTTCACAAATTCATGAGGTATCAAAATAACCCAACATAGTTGTGCTTACTAAGAAATTATTATCTTGGCTCTCAATATTATTTCAAATTTCCCGCGCATATTTCACTAAAGTCACGTGACACATGTTGAACACACAATTTCGTATGAAGCTGTATAGAGGATACTCCCTCTAAAGCTCTAAGCCAAGGATGAAAGAAATATTTACAATATTTTTAAGAAACTTTGACCGTAGACATTTAAATATTTTATCTACAAACATGTGCATTTTGCTATGTCACAATAGGACAATATGAGTTACTATCGGTTGGAAGCATGATCATGGTTAATAGAAAATAATTTGATGATTGATAACACTAGTTTCATTGAGCTGTAATACTCCTCAAAAGTACAGGAGAAATCCGTGCGCATGTGTTAATTTCTACACACAGTTCGTAGAAATAAACAAAAAGCTTAGGCCTAAACCTTCACCAAGAAAACCACAATTCACTTTATTGGATTGCATGTACCCACATGAAAGTAAATCGACCAGTACACACATATGGTCAAACCTAGCCAATCAGATGTTATATCAGTACACTACATTAACCATCATCATTTTAAAAATCACTTTTCCTTCAATCGTCCTAGATTAGTACTGCCTTGTTAAAACCTCAATTTCGTCTCACAGTTACCCCAGTAGCAACATACGTTGGGCCAACGGTCGGGAATTGGTTGGGAAGGTTGGCAAAATGTTGTGCTGGAAACCATACATTAAACCAACGGTTGGCTTTTGCTTGGAAATGATAGAAATAGGTTGTGTAGGAATACTCCTATAAACAATATGTTGGCCCAACATTAGTTTCCAACTGAAAACCAACATAATACATTTTATTATAATAGTGATAAAATATCTCATATCAGACACAGAATAACATACTTATCCTAAAAAAAACTACCAAAAATATTGATAATAGAAATTCTTTATTCGTTGATAGAATGATGGGAAAGTGTTAGAAATACAACCGTTGGTTGTTAGAGTATACGAATTTGTTGGCCCAACGTTATTTTACAACCAATATCCCACCAAACGATTTTTAAGAACAGAATGCCAAAACAGTCAATATCATTAATATAATACAGTATTTAATACATGAAAATTGTTGAAGTACAGTTATTGATAATTTTTTAGTTGTTGGAGGAGCGTTGGATAAATGTGAGAAAAAGAACAGGTGGATATTAACAGATTTACGTACGTTGGGCCAACGTCACATTTCCACTTATTCCCAACTATATAAAATTAAAAAAAAAAAAAAAATAGGGTTTGCACATTTCATAGAACAGATATCTTCACCTCGTAATTCAAAGAAAATTGTTAAAATGTGTTTTATAGTCATTTTTAATTCTTTGGTAGAAATATGGGTAATTTTGATATGGCAACTGTTGGTTACTAGCAAATATGCACACGTTGGTCCAATATAATTTTACAACCAATATCTAGCCTAATAATTTTACGAAAAAACACCAGAATATTTAACAACATTATAATAATGCCGTACTAAAAAAAATAATACTGTTAAAATACAGTTAATGCTAATTGTTTATTCGTTGGTGGAGTGTTGGACAAATTTAAATATGTTAGGCCAACATTACGTTCCAACTAAATTCCAACAAATTTTATTTGTAAAAAAATTGGATTTTCACATTTCATAAAACACAAAAGTTACCTCTTAAATCATACATTTACTGATACACAACTGTTGTTTTTCTCAAATAATTTGATTTGGCGCAGTGGTGTAGGGAAGTCTAGTCCTGTAAAATCAAGCTTTATTTTGAAGTCATGGTATCGCTGATCCACGCGTTGAGGATTTTTCCCTTCCACAAATCTTGCCAAAATCGCCCACTTGAAGCACTCGTCATCCATGTTCATCAGGTTGATGACGGATTTTGTGCTTATTATGTCAGCTGGTAGGTCAATGTAGCTGCAGGCATGCAGTGGGACGATCTTGTTGGTGTGGAGCTAACGGTGTTTTACCACAGTTAAGAGTCCAACCACGCCCTTTCCCCACATACTCATCCTCTTCCTTGCATATCTTCTCAAAACTAGCTGCAACAGATTTCACATCATACACATTATAAAGTGGCACATTCGTAGTCTTGGAAGCTCTCTTGTCAGTTTCTTCTTCATGCGGCCCTGGCTTGCCATAGTCACACAAAGGGAACAAGTTGCACTTAATGGCACCATTCTCTCGTATCTCTTGCTGTAGTTTTTCAATAACTGAGTCCCAGATGTTGTTAAAGTAACTACATAAATACTTGGACTGACCTATGATCTTCTTAGTGATGTATGTTTCATGGTACTTCTGAATGCAGTCTCCACCTTCTGGAAAGAACCATCTGATGATGTCCCAGCCCCAACCATGACTCTTGGACAGGCTGGTGTAGGATGTAGGGTAAATAGTCCAATCCAGCGTCTCTTCAGAGGCGGAGCAGGCCCATTGCACTTAGTGGTATGATTGTGTAAGTTATCTGCTCAAGCGAAGTTCTTTCCACACTTGGTACATGTGAAAGTTTTTTTTCTCAGAATTGAACTTGTAACTTCCTTCATGGTTATGCGCATCTTCAACATGAGCAAACATAGTGTTACAGAACTTGCAGTGCGAAGTTGTGGGCTGAACAATGTTCTCCAGGCAACTTCTGAGATGACAGTCCATTGTGTCCTTGCGAGCAATGGAGACTTCACACTTCTCGCACAACTGAAGCTCTTCCCTGAAAGGGTGGAGGTGGCAGTTCCTCTCATGGCGTTAACCAGTCTTATGAACAGTAAACACCTTTATGCAGATTCGCACTGTAGGGATGAAGGCAGCATAAATGTAGAAGATGAAACACCTGCACTCTGCAAATTGAATAATGAAAACTAATAAACAATACCAAAAAGCCTTGATGAAATAACTATAACCTAATGATAAACCTAACTTCTTCATCTTGTTGAAGTAACTATAACCTAACGATAAACTTAACTACAAAATCTTGATGAGCTATAAACCTAACAATTAACCTAACTACGAAATCTTGATGAAAAAGACTATTAAAATCTTGAATAACTAGAAAAATATTATATAATAAAATAACATAGTAAATCTATAAGAAAACTCCCGGAGCAGTATCCAAAACTCTCGCTGCAAAACAGAGGAAGCCCTCGATGAACAATCGGCAAGCGATGAACAAAGACTGAGGAAACCTGGTCTTACAGCACATTTTATGAGTATGTGGTGGTGGATATGGTGGTGGAATGGGTGGAAATGATGGTGGTGAGGGTAAAACAGCCCACTCCATATATGGTCATGTTAAAAATCCCATGTTGCTATTGGCTGGTGAATACATTCTGCCTCCCAATTTCCTGGAAAAGCCAGTGACATTACAGGCTCAGGTTTGTACAGGCCTACTGCCCCTACCCGAATAACTCACCACAAACGATGTACCTCTGGTGCAGCCAAGGTAGTGTCAACATCACAGGTTCGAACATGTCTGCATTGTAGGTGTGCACAGGTCTACGAAATCTTGAGGAGTCACACCTGGACAGTACTTCCCTACTGATAAAAAAGTAAGGTATCGTGTAATTAGAGCAGTTCTCTGCAGGCATTCGAAAGTTCCTCCTCCCCCCTTATCCAGCACACCTCATCACACTACTCCACCCCTCCCCATCTTCCCCAAAGGCAACTACACTCCTCTAGTCACCAGTGAATTGCATCGTCTCTCTCGGTCTAGCCCCACTAATGGCTCGCTAAAGAGGTCTGGTGATAAGGGCACAGGGGAGCTCGCTCCGATGAGTTATGCCTCGTGACAGTTGCGAGGCGAGTCAGAAGACCAACTGCAGAGGATGATTAGCCTGTCACGACTTTTTCTCGCTCAAGCCTTTTACAAATCTACTCCCCAACAGTCCTCTAATATATTTCACAAGAGTGTATATTTTTTCATAATTTAACTTGTGAATGGTAATATTTCATAGGTTCAGACATACAAATTAATTGTTTCTATTTAATTTTTCCAGAGACATGTATTTATATTGTTTCGAAAAAATATTCATAAAACCATTGTTTCATACAACTGGTAGTAACTGGTGATTTCAGAAACAGTTAAATGTGAGTTGCTACATTGTCTTCCATAAAAATTAATATTTTCAGTTAAATGTTTATGTATATATTTCTTACAACACTAGTAGATAGCTTATGTATGTCTGGGGACAATTGGCTGGTGGCTCCGGATTCACAGATTCGCGTCCGCCATCTTGAATGACATCAATGCCACCATATTCGATGATGTCTCCACCGCCATCTTGTTTCCGGCCACCATCTTAGATTACATCACTTTCAAAATTTTCCAAAATTAAAAAAAAATTCCAAAAATTATGTATCCATCTGCCATCTTGGAATAATTTCCCACACCCCGCCAATTTTCAACAGTCATTTGTTTTCATGTTCTGGAGGCCGCCATATTTAGGTTTCATTATCTCCTGCTCTCTCATTCCACTCGTAATATTTCCTGCTCTCAATCAACACATAAATTTTTCTTGCTCTCACATTCTACCTAATCATCTGCTGTAGGCAGCCATCTTGGTCGCCATCTTGGTACACTATATCTGCCATCTTGGTATGTCAAACCCACCATCTTGTTTTTCATTTTCTCCTGCTCTCTCATTCCATTCAACATTTTTCCTGCTCTCTCATTCGTCAGCTCCCCAGCTATGAACCTCATAACCCATTCCTCCTGCTCTCTCACTCCACTCATACTTTCCTCCTGCTCTCTCATTCCTCTCATAGCTTCCTCCTGCTCTCTCATTTATCATTTACCCAGCTACAACCCTGATCTCCCATTCCTCCTCCCCCCCCTTTACTTCCCACCCTCCAAACTCTTCTTGTTTCCCATTGTACATCACCTTGGCAGGAGGTGTCGTAGTCGGCAGCCATCTTTGTTTCCTATTTACTAACTCGCTTTTATCTCCACCAGACTGCATACGTGTTTAAGGACGACATGTAATGTATCATAGAAAGGACTCTCGCCCCTATCATCACTATTATTTTTTATGCTTACCTCTAGGCAGTATAATACTTTGTTGCTGTATCACCGACATCGTGATATATATTTACAATTGTTTCAATTTTAAAAACATTTTATATAAATTAATAATATTGTAGTAGTGTGACATGTAAATACTGATTTAGTGTACAAGGACTGGGGCACCTGATGCTCTTTAAGAAAAAGTTGTGACAGGCAAATAATGTCTCTAAACACACGCAATGTATGTTATAAAAAATAGCTCATTTTATTTAAAAAAACTGAAAACACTATATACACAATATTTACACTATATACACAGAATACTATCATTGTCATTGTCATTGTAAAAGTCTGATGTGAGTGGACTGGAGATGAGTATTATTTTTAATTCAATGTAGGATACCTAAAATTTGTAAGTCGTACACGAGTAAAATTAATGATACATAGTTTCCACACAACAAAACTAATGACAAATGAAATATGATGGCCCTCAAGGAGGTCGGAGCACACAGAATTTGTGTAGTCATGTGTGGAGTATACGGATAAGTAGACGAGTAAGGAGGAGCATGAGGAAATACGTGAGGTGCATGAGGAGCATGTGTGGAGTCATGCCCAGCATAAGTAAATGGGGGCTGAGATGTGTGAGGAGACTGCATAGTTGTGTGAGGAACCGATTGAAGAGCATGAGGTGAATGCATAGTTGTGTGAGGAGATGGTTGCACAGAGTGCAGAGATGAGTGAAGAGCATTCCTAGGTTCTGGTCTCGATCTACGAAAGAAAAGAGAATACAGAAGATTTCCAGAATATGTTTACTGGAGTGATGTTAACGAAATTGTAGACAGACGTAAACTAGTTGCCTCTCAGCAGACTTGAAATAATTGTCATGCAAGTGAAATATCCGCATCAACGAAAAATTATGTATCGATAGTTACGTTTAATAAGGCCCCAAAAGACTGATAGCGAGCTTCGTAAGCCTGCAAGTTAAAACTGGTCTCGAAGTATAGTGTGGGTGTTTGCTTTGAAGGATTTGTATCAAGCAAACATGGTTGAAATGATTTCTTATGTTTGCAAGTATAGAGTTTACAAGTACATGCTGACTGTTATTGACTGCTAAATTAAATATTCGTGGGCTGTGTCCGTAAAAACTAAGAGTGGCAGGGATGTAACTAATGCAATGAATATTGTACCAGGCCACAGTCCAGGTGGAGTTGCACCTGGTCGCGGCAGGTGTTTGCAGAGTGTGTCAGTGGCAGGTGTGCGCTGGTTGGTAATGGCAGATGTGCGATACTTGAGTGTGTGTGTGTGGCAGATCAGTGACGGTGGCAGGGCATGTGTGAACTTGACACCGATGTGTGACACCTGCCATCCTGGCCATCTGCCAGTGCAGGACATATGGCTTTGCTGCCCCCTCTCTTTACCAGGGCATGAAGAAGACAGTCTGGGAGTAGCGGCCGTGACGGACGGAACGAGAAAGCCGTGGTGTGCTTCGGGACTCTGATTCGTCCAGCGAGAAACGTAACGCGCGTGTGCAACTATCCGGCCCAGTGTTTTACTTTGTTTCGCCACTGGAACTGGCTCGCTTAAGGCCCTTGGGTATGGGGGTGTGGACCGCCCCATAAGTGTCCATGTAAGGTGTAGTTTTCTCCACATCCTCCCTGCTTTTCCCGATCTGCAGCTGTTTCGACTCGCCAGGTGAGAGAGGGGCACGCCGGCCCGAACAGACCACGACCCATCGAGCCTCGTGTTCCCGGCTACACGCTTAACCGGGTGGCGCCCAGAGAATTCCGACGCATCTCCGTTCCTACCTCACTCTCGCCGGACACGGCGTCAGCAAGGTAAAGGTCCATGCAATAATTTGCATACTGACCTCTGCAAAGAATTCTGCAACTCATCATTTTGAGTACTGATGTCAAAATATAAATTAAACCGTTACTCTACCTAGCGATCTAAAGGTTAGTATCGTGAACACTTTAATCGTACACTGAAGAATGACATTTGGAAAAAATGTTCAGCACAAGAAAGCTACAATTGAATAGATATATTGATAAAGGTTTATTTAAAATAACATACATAGTACCACGACCGTGACGCCTGCGGATGTCAAGGACAACTCTTTACTGCACACGGTTTATAGAAATGAGAAGAAACTGGACCTGCACATGCCTAAAGCGAAGGTTGGTGTCTATGTAAAGATATCGCGAGTTAAGGGATCATTTACGAAAGGCTACACACCAAACTGGAGTACTGAAATATTTAAAGTGGTCAAGATTCGACACTAAGAACCAAGTACCTACTACCTAGAAGATATGGATGGCAATACTATTCGAGGAGGCTTCTATGGCGAAGAAATTCAAGTTACCATGTATCCAAACACGTATTTGGTCGAGAAGATATTAGAGAAGAAAGGAAATTTTTTTTGTGCGATGTCTGAGGTTCGATGCAAACCACGACAGTTGGATGCGTCAATAGGACATTATGTATAAATAATGTAAATTCTTATGTATGAAGGGAAAAATAAAAATATTTGTTCAAAACTGAATTTCTGTGTTATTATTTACTAGCAAATGTTCTTTTACTGGTAATGGTATAAAACTCCTACTGGGATGCCTGTAGAACAGTCTGTGATGACTGTGCACATGAAATCTGAGCTTCTTGAATCTCGAGGCGATGAGCTGGTCGGGGTAAGGTGTGCATTTTCGACATCTTGTCCTTGCGAGGCGCTGGACTGTCCCGTGCGTTGCCACAGACCTTGTTGAGTCATGCTCCATGCGCGTGTAGAGACCTGTCCGATGTGCGAAAAGAAGGTGCGTACAGGGAGGCTGGCGGTTTTTTACACCTCTATCAGTTCATATTACCTTGTCGAGTGTGCAGAAAGTGTTCCGTGCCTTGTTAGAGGAAAACGCCGAAGCATTTGATGATATTATTCAACTTGTAAGGAGGCGTATACTCCAGCACAACCACTCATTCAGCTACTCCAGGGCATTCATCTCTACCACTGCTGTGGAGCTATGAAGAGGACAATGCTGCAGGGCTACCATGACGGGTGTCTCCAAGGTCGAGGTTCTGCCCCTTCAGGATGAAGGTAGTGAGTATGCTCTGTGTTCAACAATGGGCTCATATATCGTTTGAACCAAGGACCTGGACGAAGTGTACAATGATAGTGAACAGGAAGAGGAGGCGGAAGATGTTGATGCTGGATAGGAAGTGCGGTGAGAGCCCCATGCGTTGCGGGTCCAGGTTCGGTGTCAGCATGAGGAAATCCTGGAGCTGCAGCTACAGGTTCAGCACGTCATGGCGGAGTTCCACCACACCGCAACAGTTGGCTTCCAGGAGTAAACTCTTTTCCTCAGGACATTGGTGGGACGAGGATCTGCCTAGCTGTCTATAAAATGATAGTGTTCTGTCTATATAGTGTAAATATTGTGTATGTAGTGTTTTTAGTTTTTAAATGAAATTTATTACTATTTTTATAACTTACATTACGTATGTTTAGAGACATTTGCCAGTCATAACTTTTTCTTAAAGAGCATCAGATGCCCCAGTCCTTGTACACCAAATCATTATCTACATGTCACACTATTACAATATAATTAATTTCTATAATAGGTGTTTTTGAATTAATTGAGAATTAATATCATGATGTCGGTGATACGGCAACAAAGTATTATAGTGCCTAGAGGTAAGCATAAAAAAATAATAGTGATGATAGGGGCGAGAGCCCTGTCTATGATACATTACATGTTGTCCTTAAACACTTATGCTGTCTGGTGGAGACAAAAGCAAGTGAGTAAATAGGAAACAAAGATGGCTGCTGACTACGATACCCCCTGCCAAGGTGATGTACAATGGGAAACAAGAAGAGGTTTGTGGGTGGCGAGTAAAGGAAGGGAGGAGGAATGGGAGATAAGGGTTGTAGCTGGGTAAATGATGAATGAGAGAGCAGGAGGAAACTATGTGTTTAGTGAGAGACCAGGAGGAAAGTATGAGTGGAATGAGAGAGCAGGATAAATGTATGAATGGCATGAGAGAGCAGGAGAAAATGAAAAACAAGATGGTGGATTTGACATACCAAGATGGCGAATATAGTGTACCAAGAAGGCGATCAAGATGGCTGCCTACAACAGACGATTAGGTAGAATGAGAGAGCAGGAAAAATTACGAGTGGAATGATAGCAGGAAATTTACGAGTGGAATGAGAGAGCATGAATAAATGAAACTTAAATATGGCTGGCTCCAGGCTATGGAAACAAATGAGTGTTGAACATTACTGGAAATTAAAAAAAAATTAAATATGGTGGCCTTCAGAACATGTAAACAAATGACTGTTGAAAATTGGCTGGGTGGGGAAATTATTCCTAGATGGCAGATGGAGCCGAAATAATTTTTAGATTTTTTTTTAATTTTGGAAAATTTTTAATGTTATGTGATCCAAGATGGTGGCCAGAAGCAATATGGCATCGTGACGTCATTAAAGATGTTGGACGCGAATTCGAGAATCCGAAGTCACCAGCCACTTGTCCCCAGACATACATAACTTATCTATTAACACTGGTTTTATTAAAGGAGGTATTATTTGAAAGGACTTACTACATTAGTAATACTTTGAAATAAAATTCATGAAAATTCATTTTAGTATGTTTATTTTTTTCATAGCATACATTCATACACACATCATGCTCCCATCATTCCAACAATTTTCATCGGTTTCCAGAGTACAGTTTCAAATACACAATTACTTCATTATTCAAATTTACATAAATTATGATTCGCAGTCCACAAGTACTTTTAAAATGTCTTTGAGTATTGCACTTACATGTCGCGTACCAAGGAAGGAAGGTAGTCCTCTCCAGCAACAGGACACGTAAATGTAGGATCACCAACGACATATTGTTCTTCCGATGGTTGTCTGGGCCCCGAGATTGTAACTTAGCGTATGGTCGTCAAATGCAGTGAAATCACAGGATGGAGAGGCGACTTCAGTCTCGGAAAGTTCAGGTGACATAAGTCTCTGCATAATTGATTGCTTTTGCAATAATGCATGAGGTACAAGGTCATAATTGGAGGCAGAAAACATTGTATTGCTCCGCATGTTGAACCCAGCACATTTCCATTCAGGATTGTAGCCAATCATCACCTGGCAATGTTCCCAACTCGTAGGATAATGTGAATACAGCCAATGCTCACTAAGTTGCACTCTTCAGTGTATTCACGGGATATTACTCGTCCCAGTAAAAATATTCCACACACAGATCTACAGGCTTTACATGTTCGTAGTGCTCAGCAGGAGCGAAGTGCTGCATCTTGTCATGTTGATGGTCTACAGAGAACTGAGAACCTTCACAAGAGAGCTGTGAAGGAGGAGTCTTAGCAGCACACTGGAAAAAAAAAAGACATCATCTTCTACATGGAAAACTGGTACAATTTATCAGAATATCCCACATTCTAGTACATATACGAGTAAAATGACACTTAATGTAACAGAACAAACTTCCAGAAATTTCTGCTTCATTTACACATGCAGACTCGTCATTACACGTTGCCTCCTCCATCTTGACTGATAATGAAGAATTGCCTTCACTTCACTATCATATAATTACTTTATTCTTTTGTAATAACACTGTTGAAAATTTGCTGGTGAGAATTTAATATCTTGCAACAATTTTTCTCTATACACAGGACACAATTGAGAAGTGCAACCTGCTGTAAGGCATTGCATTTCACATGCCGCTTCAGACATGTTTGTAGATGTTACACTTACCCCAGTAGCAAACTTAATCATTTTCAAGTTGGCCAACTGTTGGCAATGGTGGCAAATGTTAGCTAGTATGATCGTCCACTTTTACTGAAAAGTTTGTTAATCAGGCCACGTCAGTAAATATTTTTGTATATAGTACTGAAATATTTTTAATGTGGGCCACTTACTTTAAATGACTGACATATTTCAATATACGGCCCACAATAAGACTCAGTCAGCATAACAATGCTTGCGGTACACTTCTGCGAAAAAGCCTGAATGTGTAATAATTTTTGCACATGTAAAACTCGTGTGGCATGAGCGATATGTTTTGACAGTTTGTAGTCATCTGGTTAACATAGGATATCCGGGGTGTGCATCATAAATTAATTGGTATATGGAGGTAATTTTGGTCTGCTTATATGAACTTGTTGGTTAGAACTTATATAAATTTCACAAGTATATGACTGACATGTCATAGGGTACAGGAATATAGATGGGAGAGGGGTTAAACTGCTGCCCAAGAGGGAGCAAGAACGAGTTTTAAAACAATTAGACATACTGCCATCTATTGGTAGACTCGCTGTGAACGATTTATAGCCTCCATGTTGGTACATTTTGCACTATGCTACACTGTCTTGCACTTTTGTAAGCGAGGTCATTTGCAAGCACATGTCGGCATGACATCACATTAAATGGCGTATAAAAGCTTGGATTTATCAAGGACAGCCATTTTTACATGAGAGCAGTTCATTTGAAATTGTATGTTTCAAGTGGAATGGTGGGAACATGTCGATAGCTGGGTGTTGACCTGTGATCTGTATGTTTCATGCGTGAAGTAAGCAACATATAATTAACAAACTACATTAAACATTTGGGCCACTTTAACATATATAACTAAGTATATGAAATGTGGATGTGGCCCAGTTGTGAGTTTCAGTAGATGGCACTCCTTGTGAGGTCAATGAGCATATTTTCTGAGGTTGGCATGGTACAAGAATCGTTTTGTACTTGTTTGGTGCCATCTTATTTCCATGGACGCTGCAACTGCAACACATGTGGCATTTCGTTGTGTTCTGAAGCAAATAGGGAAAATCTGCCTTTTGAGAGGTAACCCTACCAAAAATATACAACAGAAACCAACAGAAAACGCAACAGAAAAATTGTATTTGATACTAGTGCAAGTCTGTTGGTTTCTAGTGCACTTTCTGTTGTATTTAATGTGGGAAATGGCCACTTTCTATTAGTTTCTGTTGTGCTGAAATCTGTTGGTTTGTAATGATTTCCATTAGTTTCTGTTGTATTTTGTTGGATTCTTTTCTAGTGGTTTCCATTGTGTCCTGTTGTAATTCGGTAGTTTAGCTTCTGGTGTATTTTTGTGGTTTCTGTTGTTTCCTAGTGGTTTCTTTTGTGTCTTGTTGGTTTCCTTTGTAAATAAATCTGTTGCTTTCTGTTGTTTCCTAGTGATTCCTGTTAGTCCCTAGTGGTACCTATTGGTCCCTAGTGTTTTCTGTTGTGAATAAGTCTGTTGGTTTCTCTTGTTTCCTAGTGGATCCTGTTGGTCCCTAGTGTTTTTGTTGTGAATAAGTCTGTTGGTTTCTTTTGTTTACTAATGGATCCTGTCGGTCCCTAGTGTTTTAGTTGGTTTCTGTTGTGAATAAGTTTGTTGGTTTCTTTTGTTTCCTAGTGGATCCTGTTGGTTCCTATTGTTTTCTGTTAGTTTCTGTTGTGAATAAGTCTGTTGGTTTCTTTTGTTTCCTAATGGATCCTGTTGGTCCCTAGTGTTTTCTGCTGGTTTCTGTTGTGAACCAGTCTGTTGGTTACTTTTGTTTCCAAGTGAATCCTGTTGGTCCCTAGTGTTTTCTGTTGTGAATAAGTCTATTGGTGTCTTTTGTTTCCTAGTAGTACCTATTGGTCCCTAGTGTTTTCTTTTGTTTCCTAGTGGATCGTGTTGGTCCCTAGTGTTTTCTGTTGGTTTCTGTTGTAAATAAGTCTGTTGGTTTATATTGATTCCTAGTGGTACCTATTGGTCCCTAGTGTTTTCTGTTGGTTTCTGTGTTGGCTAAGTCTGTTGTACAGAAATCTGTTGATTTCTTTTGTTTCCTAGTGGGTCCCGTTGGTCCCTTGTGTTTTCTGTTGGTTTCTTTTGTTTCCTAAAGGATCCTGTTGGTCCCTAGTGTTTTCTGTTGGTTTCTGTTGTGAATAAGTCTGTTGGTCCCTAGTGTTTTCTGTTGGTTTCTTTTGTTTCCTAGTGGATCATGTTGGTCCCTAGTGTTTTCTGTTGGTTTCTGTTGTGAATAAGTCTGTTGTTCCCTAGAGTTTTCTGTTGGTTTCTGTTGTGAATAAGTCTGTTGGTCCCTAGTGATTTCTGTTGGTTTCTTTTGTTTCCTAGTGGATCATGTTGGTCCCTAGTGTTTTCTGGTGGTTTCTGTTGTGAATAAGTCTGTTGGTTTCTTTTGTTTCCTAGTGGTATCTATTGGTCCCTAGTGTTTTCCGTTGTTTTCTTTTGTTTCCTAGTGGTACCTATTGGTCCCTAGTGTTTTCTGTTTTTTTCTTTTGTTTCCTAGTGGATCCTGTTGGTCCCTAGTGTTTTCTGTTGTGAATAAGTCTGTTGGTTTCTTTGATTTCCTAGTGGGTCCAGTTGGTCCCTAGTGTTTTCTGTTGTGAATAAGTCTGTTGGTTTCTTTTGTTTCCTAGTGGTACCTATTGGTCCCGAGTGTTTTCTGTTGGTTTCTGTTGTTTCCTAGTGAATCCTGTTGGTTATCGGTGTTTTCTGTTATGAAGAAGTCTGTTGGTTTCTTTTGTTTCCTAAGGGTCCCAAGTGTTTTCTGTTGGTTTCTGTTGTGACTAAGTCTGTTGGTTTCTTTTGTTTCCTATCGGTCCTGTTGGTCTCTATTGCGACTAAATCTGTTGGTTTATATTGTTTCCTAGTAGTACCTATTGGTCCTTAGTGTTTTCTGTTGTTTCCCTCGTGACTAAGTCTGTTGGTTTCTGTTGTTTCCTAGTGCAAACTATAGGTCCCTAGTATTTTCTGTTGTTTCCTAGTGGGTCCTGGTGTTTTCTGTTTTGGATAAGTCTTTTGGCGGTGGTTGTTTCCTGGTTTTTTTGTTGTGAATAAGTCTGTTGGTCTCTAGTCTTTCTGTTGGTTTGTGCTGTAAATAAGTATGTTGGCTGTCATGGAAACTGTGGTGCATAGTTGTGTTGGAATCTCTTATTCTAGCGATACCTGCTATTAATAGGTATATATTGGTTTCGTTTGGTCATAGTGTGTTTGTTGTGCATATTTCTGAGTGCTGGTTTTTTTTTTTGGTGACTTTGCGGTTTTGGATGTAAACAGATTTGTTGGATTTTTAAAATACATAGCCTATATATGCCTGTCTGGTTTTGTTGTATCCTAGAGGCTTTATATAAATTGTCTTTTGTTAGTCTTTGTTTACATAGGTATTTTTTTATTGTTCCATAATAAGTTAGTTCCTGTTGTCTTTTCTCTCTTGTGGTTTTCGTGATATTCTATCGAGCATAAATATATTGTCCTCCGTAGGATTTTATTGCGTAATTTGTTTCTTCTGGATTACAGCAAGGTTTTCCGAAGTTACTGTTTGCTAGCATAAAATGAAATCCTCTTAAGAAGCTCCACATTTACGTTTACCTGGTTATGCTTAATTTTTTAAATCATATCTATTTTTTTTTTCTTTTTTTTTTTTGTGTTTATTACATTCCACCATAATTTCATGTAACAGAAACTTTACTGCAGTGGTTAATTCTTTGCCATAGTGTGTAAGTTTATACACAAATATAAGTAGTTATACACAAGAAGTCAAATCATATGTAAATATGAATGAAAAAGTATACACAAACAAAGTTAATCTCTCTCTCATCCACATGCACACAAGTTACATGACTTTGTAAAAGTCTACTCATCTTCTAATCCATTGAGGTGAACTTATTATAAAACTTATTTTCATGAAAGTACTGAAACATTTAATATTTCTGTATTCAGATGACAAGCTGTTCAAATATTTTGAGATGCAAGCAGTGAAGGATATTTAATAGATTTAGCCTTGGGTAGCAATATTAACATCTTGTCTGTTTTTGATCATTTATTAACTAGGCAACAATAATTTACACAGGAAAGCGGTTTGTGAAGGTAGTGAGATCTGAAAGAAGTTAGTGCGTTATGTATAAACAATAGAAACGAGCACATAAAAATTGTATAACTAAAGATTTGTAAACAATAAGTAACATTGTTAAATCAGAATTTTAAAAAAGTATTTATTTTCAATGTGAAATTTAAATCATCTTACTACTATAAAACATTACACTACAGAACTTGTGTTGATGCTGCAAGAGGCACAAAAGCAGCTTGTTGTGTTGGGGGTGAGGTAATTTGCTCCAACTCAGTTTCATCAGAAACTGTAGGTGCAGGTGTTGAGGTTTTTCTTTTTCTTCCCTTCTCCCGAAGCACTATGGCTTTCACTTCCCTGACATGAAAATCGATTTCCAATGATGGAAACTTATTTTCCTTCATCCAATATCTTAATGTATCTGGAACCAAACAAGACATGATAAATTAAAATTAAGCTGATTAGGAAATTTTTGAAAAAATCTAAACCTAGTTCACGTAACAGATACAAAAAGAAAATGTTTTGGGCAGTTATGTACTGCCAGGACACCATTAAACACAAAATTTGTGATCACTTAACCTTTGAAATGCTGTTACATTTTTACCTAACAAATATGACCATGTGCTCTGTTCTCTAAATGTTGAACCTAATACTGTACAACACAGGTGACCTTGATTGTCTACAGCAAGAAAAATACAATTTAAACACACAACAATTCTCTAGCTTTTTGCAATTTACAGTGTACATATTGACAACGTATTTTGATGTATGTATGCAGAATAGATACAGCATACAAATACAAAGTTTTCCTTTCTAGGGTTTATTTTCGTTCGATACTAACATTTCTTTAAGAAAGTCTCTCACCAGCTCCTATTCTTCATGAACCAAATTTATTGTATTTTGTGAAGATTATACTGCAGCTGGGTCTGTGTGACGAGATACAGATTCACGCATCATCTTCCAAAACACACATTCTCATTTCTTTACACACAATTTACTTGACCGTAAGTGCATCTTGTACTAAAATTTAACTTTGAGGGACAAAATAGCAAAGACAAGTATTTTCTAAACTTATTTATTTTGTGTAGTTAGTAAGATAGTCTTTATACATTAGAACCTAGTTATAATGTTCTCCTGATTATAACGTTACTATCATTTGTATTCCAAAACTTTTTTGACACATTAAATTAGCCTCACTTCAATATATTGATTAGATAACAGCAGCTGCAACTCTACCTAGTTACAATAAATCTTTCTATGAACAGTTAAATGCATGCTCAATTCCATAAAGGGTTAAGATTTGTAATTTTGATTTTCATAGAGAAAAAATATTACAGCCTTTGTGGTACAGCACTTTATGTATACTGTGACATCACACATCGTGGTAACAAGAAATGAAATGGCTGTAACACAGGCATTTTCAGCAGGTTTGTAATATTGAATTCAAAATGATAAACTGACTAATGTCTTTGTTGGCACAATTTTAAGAAATTATCACGTCTCTTATAATATTAGTGACCTTTAATACAGTTTTTAACCATCAGACATTGAAAATAATTTCTACAGACATTTTGCTAATAAACTTGATTCAATGAAATAATTTGTCAGTTGAACATAATAATTTCAATATTGAGTGTTGTTATACAGAAATTTGTCCAGTCAGCAGAAGTGTGTCTTTCCGTACTATAAGAGTGGTATCTTAAATTTTCAGTTTTATTAAGTGAATGAGAGATTTTGGTCAGTGCTTAACAGCTAGCTAAATAAGTTCAATGTTAAACCATTCAAATTAAGCAACTTGGATGTGTACTCTACTTCTACATTCTGTGTATGACTATGTGACTTAATAGCAGAGTCAAATCCTTTTAATAGAGTATTTTCTATTCCTGGCAAACATAAATTTTGGCAAGTTTTGCATAAAATATTTTTGCATAACTCTGGAGGTACATGAAGATTCTAAATTCCTTTATATGAAAATTGAAGGTAAAACCTGAAATATGTTTGCAATCACAACTTACACATTATCAGAAACAAAAATGTTCTTAGGCAATAAGTTTTTTGTAATATGTACTAGAGTGGGTTATCTCAGTACAACCCATCTTTATTTTTATTTCAGCACTTCATTTAACACACCAAATTTTTAACTTCTAATCCATTTATAGTTTAAAATAAAAATGGTAAAATATGCTGATAATGGTCTATGTTAAACATATTTAAAAACTGGCCTTTTAAAACCGCTGAAAGTATACCAATCACTGAATATATTACTTTAAAAATGTCATTGTCTGAATTTGGTTTAATGAAAAAAGGAATAAACCAAACATTTCTGTACCTGTTATGGCCTGTAGTTTTGTTGGATCTAGCGCTGGCTTTGCAGCCTTCGTTTTGAATTTATTGGGAGGGCAGCCAGTGAGGGAACTGACAGCCAAGGTTTCATAAGAAAATACGGTAATAAGCAAGTTTTTTGTGAATGATTTCGGGGTTATATGAAGACCTTCACTACACTGCTTATATGTTGTACTTGGCAACCAGACATCTCTAACTAAATGTACCTGGAAAAAAAATGCACAACAGAAGACTAAGCACTCAACTCAGCAAAATGAGGTATATACTGACACCACAATTTTCAAACAGTACACAGGCATATGTTGGCAATTTAAGTACAAAGCAATAAGGTTACATTTTCACATTTTACGAAAGCTAATACATGACTGTCGTTACTGTTTGAAATCAACAGCCACAACGAAATAAATAACAAAAACATAATAATAGAAAACCGAAAAATATGACAAAACTTTAAATATGGTATTTGTCACTTCACTATTTCCTGGGTAATGGTTTTCAAATGGTAAATTTGCTAGCCTTTTCCAACTTCAAACATCGTGTACCATGGCGTGTGTTAGTGATGGGCCGTTCGTGAACGATTAGTTCAATTTGGACGACTCATCGTTAGACTCGTAACAAACAATTCGTTCATTACGAAAAGAATTGATTCTTTGAGAGTCGGTGATTCTAAGGAATCAAAAGAATTGGAAGCATGTGAAAAGCAAATGTTGAAGAACTAACAGCCTGCACATGCACACTACAGCCTTCTGCCCCTAGGCACTTGTGTATCCCTTTCTCTCATGTGTTTCATCCCACTTTTTTTTCTTTGTACATGCATACAAAACACATACATACGTCACTCCCCCTCCCACTATTCAGCACAGTTAAATGAAATTACACCAGTGTTAGCTGTTTTCAAATTCTTGCTTTTTTTTTCTTCGAGACTTTGAATGTCCGTGAAAATGGTTCAGCTTATACACTCATTGTAGGAATTATGCACATACAAATTTTTGTAATTTTTTTTTGTAAGTTTTAATGTTATCGATACATTTGCACAAAGTTGGGCTTAATAGCAATAAAAAAAGATATTGACATACATTCTTCTGCTATTATCCTCAAAATTATATGTACTAGTTACAAAGTTGTGACGAAAACAAGGAATTTTTTAATTACCGTATTTCACTTCTATAACAACACACAAGACACCATATTACACACTAGACTCAATGATCAATATCGCCATTAGAACTGTACATACCAGTATGTTAGATTACGACTGTCGCTGCAGCAAATTATTTCAGCATAAACAGAAAGGTGATAACATTGAAACACATTCATCACAACTCTGTAACTAACCAGTAGTTAAAAACATAATTTAAGCACTTATAATTTCCGCAATACACGGGAACGTTAGATTAAGTACGAGAAGTTATAAAAACACAACTGCCGTATGTCGTGACGTCTAGCCCCTGACGGCTACTGCTCCCAGCCCGGCCTCGCGGTGTGGTGCAGCGACTCCTCGCGCATGTGTAGACAGAGAGACTCGGGAGCATTAGACGTCAGGGACTAGCAACAAATTGCAATAGAAGCAGTATGAGCCGGTCGGAGATTGAGAAAAAAAAAGTAATCTGAGTGGTGGATGAACAAGGTGAACATTTTGTTTGCTAGAGCCATATGAGAGCGAGAAACCGAGAGAGAACGAAAGAATCGATGACCTTGAAAAGAATCATGATTCATTTAGGAACCGGAGTGTTGGACGAACAAATTGAATGAAATTAATAATTTGTTTGAACAAATCATTCCACTGAGCTGATTCAAATGAATCAACTTGTCGAACAGAATCGTTTTTCCCATCACTAGTGTGTGTACATAGAGCCACCATGCTTAGCCATTTTGGCAAGTAGCAAAACTGAATGTCTTGTAGAGTCATGACCCAATCGTTAGGTTAAAGTATGATACATGTACCACAAACAAAAACCTGAAGAAGCTGTCATCAATAGCACATAGCAGTCCATTGAGTGATTTCAATAGGGCACACAGAAAATCGTTAAATTTTAATTGCTTCTGCAAAACCATAATAACTTACAATTTCAATTTTCGTACAAATTATGGGAAATCCAAAAAATTTGGCAAGTCTGTATGGCACCAAGTTGCCTAAAATAAGTGACCTTTTGTTGAATTGTGTTTCTTTGGTGGCTTCCATAATTTCATTTAAATTTGGTGTTTTTCCGTGACTGGTAGACACCCTGAAAACCTCCCCAGCAAGACTACTACTATAACCTCAAGCTGCAGGAATATTAGACAAATAATAGAAAATGCAGTTCAGATGGTATACACTAAAATTCAGGAGATAAACATAACAGTAAAATCTTATTTTAATTAACTCTGGAATAACAAAAACTGCAATTTAACATTATGGTTTTAAGGACCCTTTAAAAAAAGATTTAAAAAAACTTGCATAAAAATATTTTCTTAAATGGTATATAAGTTATAATAAAACGTTAAAAATACTTTCACAAGCTGTGGTGTACCATTATTTCTCCACACAGGTATACAAACACACGCAGTGAAACCTTGTTATAGTCTATCTCGGGTAAGGTTTCCAGATTTTGACATTTGTCTTCTGAGAAAAGGGTCTGTAAACAGGACTTCAGAGGCCTTGTTTTTCCAAATGCTACTACGGATTAAAGGTCAACACAATGGAGCTGTTAGGCGACTATTTCAGAAGAGAACTGTCAAAATCTGGACAACTAACGTAAGACAGACTATAAAAACTCTGTTGATAGAAATGTGTCAATAATACAAAGAAGTTTTTGGCATGAGGTGAGAAAATAAAGCATTACTTTCATTGTTACCTAAAAATTGTCTTTATATGTAAAACAATGTAACACCAAGCAATGGTGACACTGTTTCATAGGGATAAACAGAGAAACCAGAATTTTATAAACTTTTTAAAGTTTTGCAATCATCCGTTAAATAAAACCTCATTACCACAAACACACACACACCATTTACAGAAACAAGAAGAAAACCACAGGCCACAGTAGTCATAAGTTCAACACATGTGGGACGCAAGTACGGCATGACATCATTAGGTTTTATTGTCAGTCACTGCCTTGTCCTCTTCTCTCCATTTCAGATCCATGCCACAACCAAACTTTAGAGCTGACAGCTCAAAATTTAATGCATTACCTACTCACGCCCGCTAACTTTTTTTTACTTACTACAGCGAGGCATAAATTGCTACCAGAATAACTTAATACAGCAAAACTCTGTTGTTAAGAAATTTCCACTTAAGAAGTTTACCCTTACAATGAGTTTGAATTACGATTACCACTTCCATTAGTACAATCTGGGGCCCTCAACTCGAATAGGAAAAACGAAACCTTACCGAAGATGCTTTCCAGCCAAGAGGAAGATGGCGGGGGTAGAGAGAGACGACGAAGAGTCAGATGGAAGTGGACCAGGCTGCGTGAGGACTGTTGGCATCTCATCAGTCACGGGTTTTCGCGGGGTTATCCCATGGTAGCCTCGATGGTTAGGCTAAATAATTGATAGTAAGGGCATGTTGGGGCTACATATATCACTTCTATGACCTCGTCACTTGACAGAACTTTTTGTCCTCTCCCTACTACATTGGGGGTTGTGCGGGGGAGACCAAGGAGGTTATAGACCAAAGAGGTTATATATAACCTCCTTGGGCAAGACCTACGCTTCACATACAAGTAGCACCGGCCCTAAACTGTTCTGCGCAAACGCAAGGACTTTGCTGCTCTGCACATTAATATATATTGTAGTTTCTCTACCTAACAGAACCATCCTTTGTATTTTGAACTAAAATAAACTGACATAATCAAACATAAACAACCTTAAACAAACCTAAAAAAAACTGTCAGAGGGTAAAAAAACAGGTAGGGTTAGGCCTATGCAGAACATTGAACAGAAGGGATACGGGGAAGTGTAGAGAAATTGTTCAGTGAAGTGACGAGGTCGTAGAAGTGACAGCCTCCATAGCATGCAAAGGCACCTCACGAACAATAATTTCAATGATTCCTCGCATTCAGGATTTATGCAGCACGTTGCAGGGACCCAAGAATTGAGTTTAATTTGGACTAGGAACTTGTTTTACACCCTATACCATTATAGTGAAAAAGGAAATGTTGCAAATATTTTTTGTTTCACAGCAGTGACTTACCAAATTATAGGAACTGCAGCATGTGGCTGTATTCTATAAATACAAATGTTTTAACAGGTTTTCATTTTTGCAAAACACAGTCTCAAGGTGAGAAAATATGTTTCATAATGACATTATTGGTATCAAGGTGTTAAAATAGATAAAGTTGAGTTTAATAAAACAGATAACCTTGGCATTTCATTGAATTGGAATAACTGTCATTCATAAGAGCAAAAATTCATTAAATAAGAAATAAAACACCACCTATACTCCAATTATTCCTCTAATATTTGTACTATAGCAGTTCTACACTGAACTTACCTGTAAGTAAATGAAAGTGAGGTAGTACTTACTTTGTTATCAATGGTGTGACCAACAGGAGGAAACTCATCTAGTGCCTGATATGTCCTATTCTCTGGCTGGCTAAGGAATGCCTCCATTTTGTTGTTACATGCTGGCAGAAAAGAACAATACAATACACATTACTGCAGAATCTGACATAATCCATCTACTATTGTAAGTACATTTACCCTTACCTAGTCTCTTTTCTACATGATTCCAGTTCATCATTTTAACTCTAATTCAATCATACAAAGCATTTGAATTTTTAAAATAGTAATACTGCAAATTTTCTATTATAACATATAAAACAATGTAATAATATTTTAATGATTTGGCGGGAAGAGACCACTAGGCTTATTAACTACATGATAATACATGATCATCTTATGATACGGTGCACAAGTACTTACAGAATGGTACTTGTAGGTAGAACACACACTAACACGAAGGGATGAACACATTTCCCATCCACATGGGATCCCCCTCCACTTCCACCATCCAACCCCCTTGAACAGTTCATATCACTTCTTCTGACTAATGTCTCAGACCCTTTTCGCCAGCTCTCTTCCGAACAACAGTAACATCACACCATCGGAACGAAAAGCCATCAAGGATCTTCAAAACAGTGACATCATGGTATTACCAGCATACAAAAGATTCGCCACAGTGATTCTGAACGAACAGGACTACATACTTGAAGCCAAACACCAACTGGAAGATTCAACAACCTACAGACTGTTACAAGAGGACCCTACATCCAGATTCTGTGACCATATCAGACAATTTTATCTTCCCAAGGACCATTTCAGGGACTCTCCCATAAATCAGTAAAACTTTTAACACCGACACACCCACCACACCAGTTCTGTATTGGCTACCCAAGATCCACAAACAACAACGACCACCCCCTGGACGGCCATTGTATCCAGATGTGGAAGCCAAACAGAAAATATCTTGGCGCTTGTGGATGCTCTCCTCCAACCCTGGGTCCAGTTCCTTCCATCATACATCAAAGACACCAACCATTTCCTAGAACACCTGAACAACCTGAATACCATACCTGATGATGCTTACCTGGTAACAATAGATGTAGGACTGTCTGCAGTCCAGCATTACCTCAACCAGAGACCCCTGACAGCAAATCATCTACTGTTTTCCTGGTTGAACTGGCAAAACTCACCCTAAACAACAACTACTTTAGGTTTCAAGATAAACACTACCTACAAATTAAGGGCACAGCCATGGGCCCTCGCATGCCAACATGTTTATGAACAAACTCGAGCAGAACTTTTTTAACCTTCAGCCTACTCGCCCACACTGCTAGATGATGACATTTTCATGATTTGGAACTCCACTGAAGACAGCCTTTTTGATTTCCTCAACAACCTCCATTCATACAGCCCACTGAAATTCACCTGGAACTACTCCAATTCACATGCAGTATTTCTTGGTGTAGAACTATACCTACACAATGGCAAAATCAAAACTAGTGTCCACACTAAACCTACCAACAGCCTTCAATACCTTCACTTTGACAGCTACCATCCAATCCATGCCAAGAAATCTTTGCCACACAGTCTTGCCACCAGAGCTAAACGCATCTGTTCCACCCAGACAGCCCTAAGCAAGCAGTGCGAATTAATAGCACAAGCCTTCATTGACAGGGGTTACCCCAAACCATTAGTATACAATCAGATACAGTATGCCACCTCGACTAACACACAGAAGAAGCCTGCTAACTGCGATATACCTCTGGTTGTCCCCTACCATGAGGGTCAGGAAAAACTCAGAATGATCCTTAACTATGGACACAAAATTCTGACTTTCTCACCACTCACCCATAACCTAGTCAGTAAACCTCCCAGATTGGTCTTCAAACGACCCCCCAACCTCCGCAACAAACTGGTTCACCCCAAACTGTCATCCAACACCACATCTAATAGTGTCACCACCCCCAGAGGCTCCCACCCCAGCATGAGGCCATGCTGTGGCTCCTGTGCCATACATCAACCCTCAACATCATTCAATAACAGAATATAAGTATGTACTATGGTTGTGATACATACCTATCTGAGGTGGATAAAACAGGGGATAGTGGTTAAGAAGGGTATTTGACCTGCTGGAAAGGGTGTTGGAGTAAATAGTAAAGTAAAGGAAAGGCATATTGCACAATTGTTAGGCTAGTGTTGGAAAATGCTGCTGTAGAGTTGGATCCATACATGGATGTGGAGGTACAAGAGCTAGGGAAGGACAGTGAGATGGATTACGAATAAGTGCAAAAGGCAGGGAGGATACTGAGAGTGACAGAAACTGTAGGCCTACCGTGATGATGAAAGATATGGGATGGAAACCATTGAAGGGCAGGAGAAGATTGTATAGAAAGACTGGTCAAGATGTAAAATGAGATAAATGGTTAGAGTGTATAGGAAGGTTGGGCTGCAGGCTAACTAAGATAATGTTTACATTAAGGAAAGAGGGATCAAAAGCGATAATATTAAGAGGGTTGGTGGAGAACAGAGAGGGGTAGACAGTATATGTTTGTGAGGAAGGTAAGGGTGTGGAATGTTTTGTGGGAGGAATTGGTAATTGTGAAGGTGGGGGTGGGGGTCTGGACGGTTAGGATTTTAGGGCCCACTAGCCACCGTACGGGTTTTCTGTCTTCTTGCATATTATAAAAAAGTAAATACATTCTGAATAAAATTATCATTTAACTGAATAAGTAAACATTCTATACACATCTACTAGCAAACCCTTTTTACATGGGTAATTTAAATTTTTGGGGTTAAATAACAGGATAAAACATTCTACTTTACTACATTGTATTTACATTAAGTAACATTAAACTCATAAATCATTGTCGACTTGTACTACTCCCAACACAGGTTATGGTATATAAAAAACACTCGCAAGCCAAGGCAAGTACCCATCAACATCGAATTTATAAAGAAAACAATCAGAAGGAGTTCCTGAATAATGAGGCCTACGTCTTTGTTTCGCTTTCTTTCGGAATGGTATACAATTTGCCATTTATTTTATATTCATTAAAATTATTTTAGTCATGGACAAAAACATCACTATTCTTAACCATAGATACTACGAATTTACTGCCAACTATAGAACACATCAGCGCCTTTGAATGGCAACTTTGTCACTTGATTCTATAGGCTGGAATTATAACTTTACCGATTTTATTGTGAACCGGTTTTACTTAACAGGTTTTTCCGTGTGCGCGACAAACGCTTACTGCGTTACTGTTACCGCTTAATTGTAAATCCACCTTTACTCAATGGGTTAAATGTTTAAATACCATACTTAACATTGTATATATAAAATAAAATAAAAAAAGACCCTTTGGAATTGGAATGTATGTCCTAAACACTATAAATGTCAAAGAAAATGTAAAACACAAAAGTAAATAAGCAACACTAAATAAAAAAAATATAACAAAGACTATTCCTTATTAACATTAAAACATCCCTGGCAAACAACCTAATGAACACGAATTCTCCCTACCAGCACAGCAAGTACCCAGGATATCCTAGGGACATCCTATGAGGATATCCGGGTACATGCGATCCTCGGGATGTCCTAAGGATGGATATTTCGGATGTCCGAGAACTCCGAAAAACCAAGTCCCTAGGACGTCCCAAGTACCTCCTTGAAAAGTACATCACATCCCAGGAAGCTCCTTGGAAGATGAATTTGGGTCATCCTAAATTCCTCATCTGGGGAGCTCCCAGGGATGTCCTTATAGGGAACTCCCACGGAGCTCCTCTGAGGAACTCCCTGGGATGTCCGAGCAGGAGCTCCCTGGGATGTCCGAGTAGGAGCTCCCTGGGATGTCCGAGTAGGAGCTCCCTGGGATGTCCGAGTAGGAGCTCCCTGAGATGTCCGAGCAGGTGCCCCCTTGGATATCCGAGCAGGAGCTCTCACGGCTGTAGTGGATTTCTAGGCAAGTTCCTAATGTGACCACTAGATAGCTCACGATATTATTTAAATATACATGAGGTTTGTTGCAATTAATTTAGTAGATAATTCATAACATTTATATATGCCTTAATAAATTGGTAAATTTATTAATTTCGACACACATATTTTATTATTACTGGTAGACTTTTGGAAGTTGGAGCATTTAAAAAAATGTTATTACAGACGAATTGTTTATTCAAAAGATTTTAAGAGGCCACATTAACAATTATGTGTATTTGACTGTGTGTTAAATACTAAGTTTACATATAACCAAAACAAATACATTTGTTTTCTTTTTGTGTTGAATACTAAACTTTTACTTTTGCTGCTGGAAGGAGCTGCTAGGGATGTCCCAGGGATGCATTTAATACAGGTCCCAGAGAGCTCCTAGGGATGTCCCAGGGATGTGTTAAATACAGGTCCCAGGGAACTCCTAGGGATGTCCTGGGGATGCATTTAATGTAGATCCCAGAGAGCTCCTGGGGATGTCTTGGGGATGTGTTTATTACAGATCCCAGGGAGCTCCCAGGGATGTGTATGCCAGACATCCTAGGGATGTCCGTAGGTAGTACTTTTCCATGAACTTTTCCTACATAAAAAGGACTTGAATTGAACTTCCCTAGGACGTCCTAGGGACGACAGTTCCCACATCCTACGGACATATTCAGGATGTCTGTGTGCTGGTAGGGTCTCTACATTAATTAAAGTAATACCTACATGAAACTTTATCAATCACTTCCATCTGCAATTTCACATTAAGTCCCAGAATTTCATCAAATTGTTTCTTAGTTTCCTCAATTTCCTTTTCCAACTTCAAATTTCTATCTTTCACTTGAACAACTTCCTCCTGCAGTGACTGAATTCTAGTTTTTTCTACTTCTCTGTCGCTGGAGGATGGCAATGTGACTGCTTTTTTTGCAAGCTTTTCTTCCAGAACTTTCATCAGAGACTGTTCTTTAGACTTGTCTCTAGCCACAAACTGACTTGACAGAAGACTTTGCTGAAAATAAAATGCACAAGTAAATTGTCTTACACATATTTAATTTGTGAATCAGAATCAGCAAGTGCTATTGGCAACCTTCTATTAGCAGCAGGGATGCCGGAACGATGAGGGGAAGATGGCTGCGGTACCCTCCTAGATAGTGCTGCATGGTTCTGTTATTATTGTTAAATGTATTTAAAAAATTCTTGTTGGTTTTTTTATACACTACAAGCATTGTATTCAAGCTCTTTTTCAATATGCTATTGGAGCCCTGGGACCTGATCTTTGTTTTACCCCTTAGGCCAGCAGCTGAATGTTGACTGCATTGCTGTCTGGGTTTGTTGACCCCCCGCAACCCAAAAGACCAAAACAAAAAAAATTTTCAGCACAGCTTATAGCCAGTTATCAATATTTTCATAAAGGTGTTTGATCCCTGCTTTGGCTTGACAATGTATGGCAGATTCACAGTAGCAGTTATTTCCAGCCATCAGTATGTTCATATTTTCAGAAAGTTAAACACTACTACATTCACAACAAAACAGTTTTAAAAACATTTTATGCAATTTCCACAAACTGGTATGCATGATATACCCGAAAGTGTAATGTCTAAAGTATAATCACCTTCTGTACGCATCTGATAACAAAGAGTTGTCTGTGTGCGCATGTCATAAAACAACAAACAGAGGGGTTGGATTTTCTGCCACCCTAAAAATACCCTAAATTTTACATTTCATTTGTTATGTAGTACAGGATTGATTTTTTTCATGATATTATTGAGTACTAATTAAATATCTTAAAATTGTAATGGTTTCGGCCAAATTGTTGATAGGGATACATTGTGTGTGTCTAAAATTAAGTGAATAGAGCTGTCAAGGTGTGATTGCCAGCACACCTGCCATGCAGCCAGCAGCATGCACATTTCTCAGCTCAGTCTAGGAGAGGTAGTTGCTGTGACCAGATGTGTCTCATTTGAGGGAATTTCACTACGGTTTATATGATCATTAATCTTAGCTTGTTACTTATTGAAATGTGTGTGTGAAGCGAGTTTTTGGCTATAACAAAGAGCAACGGTTGGTAAGCAAGTTACCATCCTTGAGGTGTAGATCACACAGGCCCCTTCAGCCAAGTTTCACGAGTTTTCCCTGTTTTCCCAGTCTCAGATTTAAATTTTCCTGTTGATTTTCAGGGTTCCTTATCCTAGATTAAATTATTCTCGGTTTACCATATTTCACTAATCATTATTAATTTCAATATAACTAATACAGGTCACATACTGACATCAATTTGGAATATATAAACTAATAATGTTTAATCAACCCTTAACATATATATTGCAAACATATAACATTAGCAGTTCTGCTGTTTAATAGACAATATTGTCACTTACAGCTTTCTGTCCTACAAGTTTGATAACTAAGAAAAAAATTATATATGTAGTATTTCAAATTGTTCTAAATTTAATTATAAACTGATTAGTAACATCTATTCTTTCATGGAGTAAAATTATTAGCAGTAATTTATGTTTCTGTGTTGTATCAAGCCATGGAATACTTGCTGCAAACTCCAAACCATCCTACACAATTTTTACTTTAAGTCACAAATAAATGCATGTAGCAAAAAAAAAGTATTTATAAAACCGTGAGCTTAACTTAGGTTAAATAAAATTTCAACGTAAGACAATTGAATAGCACTACACATGAAATAAGTCAAAAGGTAAACTACACAAACTCCACAAATGAATTCAATCAACGCCCGAAAAACATCCAATGATTGTACATCTTGGAAATGTGACCAAGAAAATGCAGTGTTGCGAGCCGCGACTGTCTGGCTGGGCGGTGTAGTACGATACAGTGGCGGCAGCGCTAAAAGACCTCCTCGGGTGCTGCCAGGATTGTATTACTCCATGATAACCACCTGCACCCAGTATCGGGTAACCGAGGGAAAATATCGTTATCTGGAATGATCCTGTTCCCTCTTTATCTCTCAGGGTGGTGCTTGACTTTGAAGCGACATCTTTCCAGGAGGTTGGAGAACAGAGACCCGCCGAGATAATTCGAGAAGAAGGAGGGTGGGGTATATAAGGGGGAGCTGCAGCAGGAGCGAGAGAATTTTGCTGGCAGGTGCCTAGTGTGATCTGAAGTGATAGTGACAAGTATTGGATTGCGACGACTGTTCAAGGGCGTCCAGCGAGTGGGACCGCAGCAAGTAGTAGGAAGAAGGTGATTCTAGGCCAGAAAGATTCTGCGGTATTATTTCTTTGGGTCCACCATTGTGAGTTACTAGTAACCTTTCTATATACAGAGAACTGTGTAGATGTATTTTTTTTATCCTTTATGTAAATAGTAGTTATTTCTTCTGTTTGACATTTATTGTGATAAATCTTTATAGACAAAGATTTTTTGTATATACAGTTGTAACTAAACTAGGTTAGCTTTATTTTCTTTATTTTATCAAAGACCTCCATCCCCAAACGTACCTAGCCCGCAACTTGTAACAGCAGTTTACTTATTACAACTAAAGGCCTCGACACAATTGTGCAGACGTGCCTGCCCGAGCTGACTGGTCTGATGGTGCAGTTGGCGATACAGCATAAGATTGGCCCACGTGACTTGTGACGTCACATGCTGATGGTGCAGACTGCTGAAGCGCCAAAGCTCGTCAACTTTCATCTTTGGCTGACGGATACATCAGCCTGCATCAATCTGCATCTGACGTCACAAGTACAATGTGCCAATGAGAGGCAGGATCCATGTAAATAGATGGAAATTAGTGTGGAAAAGTTAGTGTTTGTCAACAAACATGTAATAAATTTATACAATGCAATTTACTTAACGTATTTCTTAGAAAGTAGTTTTGTCAAGAGTATTTTAAGTGTTAATTTTTCCATTAGATTATTTTGTCTCAAACAAATTACGTTATTTTTAAGTTCGTAATAGTGTCACAACTTAAAACAAAGTTAAAACATAAATATTGAAAACGATCTTTACTCAAATTTTTAAAAGAAATTTTATTAACTTGACCCAAAAACATTAATTTAAACAAAATAATTCTTCCAAAAGAATAAAAAAATGCCAGTCTACTGTGCTGCACTCTATCTGACAGCAGTCAAACTATTCGCACCAACCAACTTTCCAAGCCCCTCACCAGTAAAACTTCAAAAATATATAAATTTTAGCGTAAACTGGATGCTGCAATTATTGTCCAAGGGAATTTACTTAATACACAATTTCTCCATACGAGACCTTAGAAAACCTAAAATTCAACACTTCCCGTAGAATCATCTTCTAAAATGGGTACAGAGAACAGTACTTATTACTTTTTCTTGCAACTTATCCCAGAAAGTAACCACAATTGGGTAGGTTTTAGCATTTGTATCACTGCTGCCATCAGTGGCAACAGAAAAGGGCTTGCAAACACTTGATAACATGGTTTGTTTCCTGATGTGCCATTTCTTGAATGATTGCAGTAGTCTTTGTGCGGCCACCACAACCATACTTTTTTGCCACTTCTGAATCAGGAAACATTTTTTTTAATAATGGTCCGGTGTGACATTTTGGATGTGTTTCGCACGATTAATATGGCTGTAGACATATTTCCTGCTGCCATGGGAAATGTTTACAGCACATCTACAAATACTGCAAAACATGAACTTATCTCCTTTACTTGATTGTACAATACACGGAAATTTATCGGTATACTCTTTTCTGAATGTCTGAAAATATGTTTTCTTGCGTTTTTCACTTATACTATAAATTATTCCACACACGCTACGAACAATAACCTCTACCCGCACACAGACCACATGGCGCAAATCACAGACACACGTTCTGAGACAAAATTTTTAACTTACTAAGGTTTATTCTACTAAGATTAGGAAGCTCAATGTTAATAGTTTGGCAAGGGACAAATTCTGCCACTAGGTGCGCTGCGATCGCTAAGGGGGCTAATTTATACTGGCGCTTATGGGGAAAATTTCGGCAATGTTCGGCGTTTCACGACGTTTGCCGAAATTTTTCCCATAAGCGCCAGCATAAATTACACCCCTTAGCGATCGCAACGCACCTAGCGACAAAATCTTTCCCTTGCCAAACTCGTCCATAAGAAATCCGCTCATCTTCCTAACCTACTGTATAGTCGAATTAACCTTAACTTTACGTATAAATTCATTCAGGGGATGGTCCATTCTCGCATTGTGCGCTGGTCCGTTGGAATTTGTCGACGCATCCAATGTCTGTTTACTTCCTATCATCTTCAGACACGAACGCACGAGGCCTGACGGCGTGTAGTAACAAACCAACACTGTGCGAATTTGCGTCTGTTTGTGAGAGTAACGGACCACGACCTCAGTCGATAACATGATGCGACTAGAAACCACATTTTTTTTTTTTTTCGTTTACTTGACGCAACTCTACTGCGTAATCTATGGCCTCGCGAAAAACGTAAAATACAAACGTTACATCGTACAAAAAATAATTATTTAAATATTTTCAAAAAACGTAAAATTAGTGTTTTTTCCCGTAAACCCGGGTTCAAAAACGTAAATATTACGCCCAAAACGTAAAAATTGGCATGTATGCAACTAAGGCTGTCGTTGACTGTTGTGCCACGCTACCCTTGGAAATTGGTCGGACAGCTCCATCAGACAGCTCTGACAGATGTGTCTGCAGAATTGTGCCGGGAGCCTTAATAAAACAATATTCTCACCATCTTAAAAAAACATGTTTTAAATTTTTCCATGCATGGTTACTCATGACATGAAATTTAAGTAGGTTTTTCTAAGTAAAGCCAAATCATATTCAAATGTAGAGAGATTTCCCTGTCTCTAATTAACATAAATATTTTTCTAAGTTTTCCAGGTTTGTGGGAACCATACCTATATGCCCTGAGATCTCATTTCTACCGACTCAATGGGCATGATAATTGGGTGGTGCCCTTTCAAAACTTCCCTGTAACTAAGCTTTCAGAAACTAGACGGCGAGAAAAAATTAAAAAGTACGAAATTAATATTGCTTTAATTTAATATTTGTTTTGTTTACTTGAAATCCTAAATAGCTGATAACGGTTCGATAGCCATTCACTTTTCCCAAAAAATTTTTCCTGATTATGAACACCAAATTCCCCTAATTATTTACAGCCACAAATATGACACAAATTTAATAACTTATTTTTAAATATATTATTCAATTTGTGTACTAATAGGCTACAACCAATATTTTAAGAAAGGTAATTGTTACTTGCTTTTGAAAGAGCATCCAGAACACATTTCAAAGCCCTACATAATAACAAAGATTTTCTTTGTATTGATCAAGGGTTTACAGTACTAAGCTAAATATACTACATTAAATACGTCCTGCCTCATTACAACCAAGACAACAAACATTTGCAGGTAAGTACAAATACAAAGGAAACTATGTAAACAATTAAGTTGTCAAATACTGTCTTGTTACTAAGCTGATTATATTATTTTATTATATATCATTACGCAAATTACTATTTTACGATTATGTTACATATTTTATATTTTAAGGTTTCAGATATTAGGTTACTGTCAAACACTTTTTGCATAATTATTTCTTTATTAATTTTAAAAATAATATACTATTGTGGTAACCATGAAGCTGCAACTGGAACATCTAGGGTAATGACAGGACGTGAACCAACATAAAGCATTACCAAAGTACGACAGAACAAACACACAAAATAATACATAACTTAAAAGCAGCCTACTTAATCAGGTAGTTGTGCATACGGAAATGGCTGCCTCACCCGGTAGAACTAGGCGTGGTTGAGTAAACATCCTGGTTGACCAGGAGTGCAGAGGAGGGGGTAAAAATTGTGGAAATGGGTCTGACAACCACCGTCAAAAATTACATAAACACAAAAAGTTTCTACATACTATGTAAATTGTTGAGCAATTTTGGTACCATCACAAAACATTACTAATAAACATTTTTGATCGCATTAAAATAATAGCACATTTTATTGAAACTGGAATTCTATTACCTGTGGATGATTTATTTTCTAGTAATTTCAATACGTATGTTAAGGCAACAGGACATCAAAATTGCTGTTTATATAAGCAAACATAGAAATTTGAAATTGATTAGCAGCCTATATGTAATTTCAATCTTAATAAAAAATTATAATACAACCATGCTAACAAATTTATATAGTGGAGTGACTACCGACTGCAACAATAACTGATACATAACTATAAATATGAAGAATAGCAACTCATCATATACCAGGCAAACTGTTGCATATTACAAGCTTTATTTACTGATGAAAGAAAAATATTCCTATAGTGGTAAGAAGTAGCATCAGTACATAAAGAAAAATATACATTACCAATGTTTAGATTTCCAATCTTTCGTACAATTTCAAAGTTCGTCAAGCTTTTTTCTCTCCATGATTTCTTTTACCTAAGGTGACATAACGTATCCTTACAAAATCTGACTTAACATCCTACTCATTGTATACTAGCACTGTTTGGTAGTGTGTAATGTTTCCTTATTGATACAATCATTTACCCCACAGTTAACCTGATATTCATAGCCCCCTCCCCACTAATAGGTTTTTAGAATGTAAGACTTATGTTGCAACACTTGTTTTAAAGTTAAACTAAGGTAATTTAATAGGTTTCTGGAATTTTATTGCTATTTTCACACGGGCAGCTATTCACATTTACCTAGTAACGTAATATTTTGTCTTACCGACTGAGGAAGCAATAGCGAGGAACATTCAGCTGGTTCTTCTGCTTCGGAACTCTGACTGTCCGACAGCAAAAATCTCTGGGGTATAACTTTTCTTCGTTAAGTCTCAGAAGTGTGTGGTAATCATCTATAGAAAACAAAAAAACAAGCAAACTATTTTACAGACATAAAGTAAATTATAGTAACACTAACAACACTAATTTACTTTAACTTAAAAGAAAATCATTACCTGAAACAGACAGAACTGTGATTTTGTAAGCTCCTGCCACAGTAACATCCTTGTCCTCATCGGTAAGCTTGAATTTTACCCTATATATTTTATTTCTGCTATAATTATCAGAGCAAAAATTGATAATATCTTCACAGTCTACCACCTTTTGTGACAGAAAAATAAAAAAAAAAATTACTAGAGCAAACACTCTGCATACACCTGCAAAAATTATTAAGATAATACATTAAGTTTGCCAAAATTTGAATTTTCAATTGACTATAAAGCAAAACTGTTCAAAGGTACACTTCTCTCTTTTTCCCACAAAATCAACCTAGCAGCATTTCCTCACGGCCTAAAACATGTTAAGTAGCATAGGAATAGGGAAGAGTCCATTCACTACTGGGCATTGACCCAGCCTTATACATTTATTCAAAATATTCATTTAAGTTTAGACAATATTGTTTTTTATACTTTGTGTAAAATATAAACTTATCAAAATGTAACTTAGATAGGCAGATTAACATGTACAGAATAATAATTTCTGAAAATATTGAAATGTAAATATAAATAAGAAAATAAATAAAAATTAAATTTTCTGTAACTACAATATTAATATTCTACTAGGTATGTTGCCCTGCTTATATGAGCCATGTCTGAAACAACCAAATTGGGAATTTAGGTTTCACCAATTTAGGGGGATAGATTCAAACACCACGGTACAGCGCTGTATGCGGTAGAGTTAGGAACTAAAAGCTATTTTGTTCAAATTGTATTGGCGTATTTTAGAATGGAGTAATTTTATTTTAGGTACTTCTGTTTTTGCTTCATGCAATACGAACACTATTTTTAATACCATTGTTTTAAGTTCACTTATTTTTATTTAAATATACCGTTTGTTATTATTTACCGTATGTACAATATCTGAATGTTTATTAAACTTTTATTTTTAATGATTTAAATGTATTGCAAAAAGTGAAAAACTAAATGTAAATATACAACAGCCGACGAATTTACATGGCAAAACGGAGCTACTTGGGATTGTTTGCGGATGACTGCATGCTGTACATGGAGGTGGCAGTGGAAGTGACTTGCAGATGGATATTGATAGATTGTGGTCTTGAACTGAGGAGAATAAAATGAAAATAAATGTGCGAAAAACTAAGTTGGTGAGGTTTACTAGGAAGAGATTGGTGAGAAGAGGTTTACAGATGGAATGGTGGGAGATAGGTGAGGCAACAGAATATAAGTATTTAGGAGTTGTGTTGCAGGTAGATCTGAGGTGAACAAAATAGGTGGAGAGAGTGGTTAAGAAGGGAAGAAGGGTGTTGGGACTGCTGGGAAGGGTGTTGAAGGGAGTTAGTAGTGTAGTGAAGGAGAAGGCATATTGCACAATGGTTCAGCCATTATTGGAATATGCTGCCACAGAGTGGGATTCGTACGTGGAAGTCGAGGTGAAGGAGTAGGAAATGGTACAGAGAAGGGCGGCGAGGTCAGTAATGAATAAGTGGAAAAGACAGGGTCAGGATGAAGAGGACGAAAGAAACTTTAGGCCTACCGTGATGATGCAGGAAATGGAATGGAAACCATTGAAGGATAGGAGACAAATAGAAAGACTGGTCAGGATGTTTAGGGTGATGAATGGCGAGGGTGGTTGGGGAATGTTAGCTTGCAAGCTTACAGTGGGAGTGTTTATGGGAACAGGAACTCACAGTAGAAAGTTTCAGAGAGTTTGGAGAAAAACGGAGAGGGGTAGACAGTCGATGCTGGTGAGGACAGAAAGGGTGAGAAATGTTCTGCAAGAGGAGTTGGTGAATGTGAACACTGTCTTGAAATGGCTATAAAAACGCCAATTAATTCGGAGAACTTAATTTTTAAAATAAAAAAAGTTATCTTAAAATTTTGCGGTAATTCCAATTAACTTCACAGTGTTAACATACAAATCTCATTATTGTAAAAATAATATTTAATGAACAGCTGAACCGGTTCAATGAACCAGTTCTTTTCGAAGAACAAATCGGTTCTGAACCATTCATTTAAATGAACCGAATTGCCCATCCCAAGTATGAATAGTGAAGAGGCAACTCGCCACAGGGCTTTAACCCAATTGCGAGGGTAAACATATTAATTTAAAAAAAATAATAATTTAGAGTGCTACTTCAAATCCGTCGTTTCAGACACGGCTATGGCAAGTTCAGTTCTAGGAGTTTTTTTTATTCACAAATTTATGCGCTTGCACATTTTTCTAACACTTTTAATTGTGAAAACTAGTTAAATTTAGGGTCTACTCGAAGGGATATACCATAACTAACAAAAATCTAGGCTTTGTGTAAAACAAAAAAAAAAAATATTTATATATTCATATGGGTAATAAATAGTGTTATAACCTATTACGAAAAAACAAAATCGTTTCGAAAGAAACGGGGCTGTTCTGAGTAAAACATTAAAGCTGTAAGTAAAATTTAGCCCGCGATATTTCAGATAAAATATAAAGAATTTACAGATTGTTTACAAAATATTACTCAGCAGATACTTACAAATTAAATAACCACGTGGCGAATGGCGAGCTAGCTATCGACCAAAAGTGAACAAAAAAGCAACGATAACGATTCGACACTACCACCACCCCCACAATAATATGTGTAACAAGTTAGGATACATTAATTTCGTAATTGTTTAACCATACTTAATTTATAGCTATATTTGCATTATTATGTTGTGTAAAAATTGAACATTAGTCATTCCTTGCAATAGCTTGGCCAAGAATAATTTTCAAATTAAATACTAGAATAATGTCTGCCAATTGTAGCTGTGAAAAAAAAAAAGGAAGTGAACAGATGAGTAACGATGTTTGTTTGTTCAAAGCTACGACATGAAATAATATTTAAAGTTTTTATTGTGGGTGAATCAAATTTAAAACATGAGTTTTCCTGCAGAGAAAAATATAAGCTTATCTTCAACTTCTGGTCCTCCAGCAAGAAAAAGATACAAGTTGTATTTAGACCCGTCTAGCGGAGTAGCTGCTGTTCCTGGCCGTACGAAAAGACGATGGAATTCGTCCTTAACCTGCGAACATGACTACACGACGTGTTTGGAAAGAAAATTCCTGCAGGCGCAAAAGAGGATTCAGCACTTACAGCTTCCTACTAGGAATTCGGTAAGTTCGCCACACAGAGCAGATTCAGTTTACTCACACGAGGTATCAAGTGATGTTCTAGGCAATTCAGAAGTAAATGTCGGTAACTGCAATCACACAGGAAACAAAAATGAAGTGGACGAGTTAGAAGTGGCTCAAGAGAAAGAAGCATCTGACATGTTTAATCAAGATTTCAGTAATAATAGTGAAGTGTCTGCAAACTTATCCCACCCAGAAAATTGTTTTGAATTCACGACTGACGATTCTGTGTATCATTAAAATGACGATAAATGTTCGGCCCATCAGGAGTTCGGAAAGTTTTCCACATAATGCACATTCAGTGCACTCGCACCAAGTGTCATGTGGTGTCTTTAACAACTCAGAAGTAAACATTGATAACTACAATT
The DNA here is from genome assembly GCA_003012365.1 of Medauroidea extradentata. Classification (NCBI taxonomy): domain Eukaryota; kingdom Metazoa; phylum Arthropoda; class Insecta; order Phasmatodea; family Phasmatidae; genus Medauroidea; species Medauroidea extradentata. The sequence goes on from PNEQ01074758.1 coordinate 53,409, forward strand.
ACACTGCAAACAAAAATAAAGGTGATGAGTTAGAAGTAACAGAAGTGGCTGTAGAAAAATGAGTAGGCCTATCTGATGTGGCCAGTGAAGATGCCATTAACAGAGAAGCAACTGTGGACCTATGCTACTCAGAAAATTGTTTTGAAACGTCAACTGACGATACTGTGCGTCATGAAAATGACCATAAGAAATGTTCTGTGTTGGCAATTTAAAAGAACATTTGTTTGATGCAAATATTTTACAACAACCTGTACATCACAGGTGTGCTGAACTGTCTCTGTGTGAAGTTATTTTAATGATTGAAGTTTACGCAGCAAGACATCATTTGACACAGATTGCTTTGAATGAATTGATTCAATACACAAGTGTTATTGTTGGCAGAGAATTGGATCTTTCAATCTTCAAGGTGAAGAATGTATTCAAAGAGCAATTTAAAACTATGAAATTCCATCTGTTTTATTGTTTTTGTGGTTATTATTTAATAGAAATGCTAAGGAATTTCTCAGGTGGATTTGATAAACAATGTGTAATGTGGCCTGTATGTAATAAGAGAAACATTGCAAGCAATACAAATGGAAATTTTTTCATAAGTTTTGATTTACAGCAGCAGTTCCAACCGTTTTTAGAAAATGAATTTATTTCGAAAAATTTGTTGGAAAACAGTCGTGAAAAATGTAGGCATATTGACTCTCCATAAGTGATGTCACTGATGGCAATGCATATTATACACTGTCCCAGAAGGGAAATGTGCTAGGCAACTCAAACAATTTTACCTTCAATTTTAATGTTGATGGTGCTTCTGTTTTCAACTCATCACAGACATGTGTTTGGCCAATAATGCTTGTGGTTAATGAATTGCCCCCAGCTGTTCGTGGCCATCAACTGATACTTACGGGATTGTGGTTTGGTAATGGGTCACCAAACATGGAAACATTCATGCAGCCATTTGAGAAAGACTGTAAAATTATTGCGTATGCAGGAGTTAACTGGCGTGGACATGATGGTCTGGTGCGAAACAGTAAAATTGTTCCTTTATTTTGTAGCGTGGATTCAGTTGCAAGACCGAAGTTACTGAATAGTTTTCAGTTCAATGGATCATTTGGCTGCAATTTTTGCCATCATCCAACTGTGTCAATTAATGGTGTAAAGAAGTATCCGTTTGATGTTGCAGAATATAGTGACAGAACTGAAGAAGAATTACTGACTGCAATGGAAGAAGCTTTTTACTTAGGCCTAAATGGAACCAAAAAAGATGTGAAAGTGAAAGGCATTAAAGGTCCATCTCCTCTTCTTAATCTTCCACATTTTAATATTGTTTGGGGTTTTCCCCCTGATTACATGCATCGTGCATTGTTGGGTGTCACAAAACAACTTCTGGAACTTTGTCTTGGTAAAAAAACAGTGCCCTCACAAGATAATAGACCACATCAAGCACCTTATTATATTGGCATGCCACATAAGATAAAACTGTTGGACACTAGGCTGTAAGCAATATTTCCACCAGACACAATTCATCGACTACCACGATCCATCATGCAAAGAGCATTGTGGAAGGCATCTGAATGGAAAGCATGGTTGCTTTTTTATTCCCTGTCATGTTTGGATGGAATTTTGCCGGCCACATTTGTCATTGTTGGCTGTTACAAAGTAAAATAACAAAACATCACCTTAATGTTGCTGAATTATTGCTTCTAAAATTTGTTGGTGAAATGCAGGTTCACTATGGATCACACGCAATGACATTCAATGTTCATTTGTTGACACACATGACAAAAGCAGTTGAAATGTGTGGTCCACTTTGGAGTACTTCCACATTTCCATTTGAATCGTATATGAGAAAGCTTAAGAATTGTGTGAAGGGAGCTACTGGGGTTCCTGTTCAAATTGCAGAGAAGATCATTCTTGTCAATTCCTTGCCTCAGCTTGCAAGTATCACAAAACAGTCTAATTCTGTTAAACAGTTCTTTGAAAGTTTACATTCCCCACACTTGAATAAACCAAGAGATATAAATAAATCTTCTCAGAATACTGTTGTGTTAGGAGCATAAGCAGTTCCTGACATTAATGTTGAGGAAGAAGTGTTGTTTTCATGCTTAGACTGTGAATATATGGACATGTATCAACGCTGCACCATAAATGGTATTTTGTATACTAGTAGTAGTTGCAGTAGTGGTAAAAAAAGAAACAATTCAGTTGTTCAGCTCAGAAATGAAACTTTTGCAGTTGTTTCAAAAATAATGATGTGCAAAACCATACAAAGTAGTGATCAAATGAATCAGTCTTCGTGCATACTCATGTTAGAAGAGCTTCAAACTTCAACATTTTCTTGTGGAACTGGTACTGTCCAAATTAATCTGACATTTATTAGGAAACGTGACAAAATTGGAGCAAAATTCATAGCTTACCCCGGTGACATTAAGAAGAAATGCATGATGATATCTACAGATAAAAGTAAGTTTGTGTGTTCATTTCCAAATGTCATTGAAATTCAGTAAGCTGAAATATTTTCACATTAATTGTAAGTTTAATGTTGAGGCTGTTGGTGCATACCATGTATTTTACATGTAAAGTTATGGCACATTGTAGATTTGAAGCATATAAGTTATATATATTTATTTTTTTATTTAATGCCACTTAACGGTAGGCATTTTTTGTAACTGCTACAGAAAGGAAACGTATTATTTTATGGGTTCTAATAATGGCTTGAATAAAATTAAATCAATTTCGAAATTATTTTCTTGCAAAGATTGTAAAATTACTATTACATAATAATAATCATTTGCTCGCAATTGGACTGACGCCCGGTGGCAAGAACCTATCCCCAGAAACCTTCCCTCTCCAAAAGCACTTCCTAAACTGTCCCCCCTACCCCGCTGTAACCACCTCCTCCCACAATAGATTCCACTCCCTCACAGTCCTCACCAACATGGACTGCCTTTCTCGCTCCGTTCTCCTCCAAGTTCTCTTAAACCTTCCCTCTGTTGTCCCACCTACCTCTGTACATACCTTTAACAAACTTTGTATTCAACTCACCCCATCCCACTTCTTCATTCACAACCCTATACATTCTGACCAGTCTCTCCACCTTTCTTCTCTCCTTCAAGGAAATCCAACCCATCTCCTTCATCATCACCGAAGGCCTAAAGTTCCCCTCATCCTCACCATCCTGCCCCAATCTTCTGCACCTGTTTTTCACCCATCATGCTGCCCATCTCTGTACTCTCTCCAACTCCAGTATCTACGTCTCCTCATAGGGGTCCCAAACTGTTGCTGCATATCCCAAGATTGGTCTAACTATGGTGTTATATGCCTTTTCCTTCACCTCAGGGTTAACTCCCTTGAGTACTCTACCCAACATTCCCAGAGCCCTCCTTCCCTTGGAAACCACTCTCTGAACCTGCTTTTTCCAACCCAAATCATCCTGTAACAATACCCCCAAGTACTTATACTCTGTGGGAATTCCTATCTCTTGCTCTCCCCATATGTAAACATTCTCTCTCTTACTCCGCTTCTTAGTAAACCTTACTACCTTAGATTTCCTTACATTAATTGTCATTTTATTCCTTAAAGTCCACCTTAATAACTGATCTATATCATCCTGTAACCCCCTTTCCCCATCTACTTCCTCATAAATTACACAATCATCAGCAAACTGCCTCAATTTCCTTTTAACTCCTATACCCATATCATTTACCATTATTGTAAACAATAACGGCCCCAATACACAACCCTGTGGCACCCCTGAAGTGACAATACCTTCATCTGAAAAAGCCTCCCCCACTTTCACCCTCTGTCTTCGCCCTCTCAGGAAGTCCCCAATCCAATCCACCACCCTCTTGTCTCCAAGGAGATCATCCACTTTCCTCATTAACACTCCATGAGGCACCTTATCAAATGCCTTCTCAAAATCCACGAAACAAGCATCCACCTGCTTCCCCTCATCTACTGCCTGTACTAAGTCCTCCAGTAGTCCTGCCAGCTGTGTCTCGCATTCATGTGCTGGAATTTAGAAAAACACACAGCTGCATTAGCCTGATTGTCTTTTTAAAAGTTTTCTCTGAGGAATCCTTAATGAATTTTATAACAGATACTTTGTTGATGAAAGAAAAATAACTTTTATGAGATCCTGAACACTACTTTTCTTCAAGTAAATGAGGATATGCAGTATTACTGTTTGTTTCCCGTTTCCATGGCTGTTTATTATTATATATCTCTATAGTGTTATGTTACACTTTTCTGACTGTGCTTTTATGTCCATAGTGTCATTTTGGCTTCATAAATTAAGACTATATTCATATTTTTAGCATCTTTTTTTTTAATCAAAAAGATTACACAAGTTTTTCTTAACTCATTTGATAAGCGCTGAACACATTTTTGTATTAAGTTCATTGAGGATGTTCTCTGTATTCCTTGATTGGTAACTTTTTATGATAAACCCTCTCACATAAGAAACTGTCTGGAAACTATAATTATTCTACTATGATTGCATTTAAAACTAACATGATCCAGTATATGCATTGTATGTTATTATATTTAATGAGTCATAGTGTAGAAACAATATTTTTTTTACCTTAATTCCCATAATGTTTTTTTCCTTCCTTTTTGTAAGGGATGATTCCTGTGAATATTGATATGTAATTTTGCAACATACTATAAATTGCACATTTTAGCTACTTGGTAAAAAAAGTATGACCATTTATTATTTCATATATAGGATATACTGGATGTATCAATATGAATCATCCGATTTGGCACGTCTATATTTCAGGAACTAATAAACATAAACACGTAATATTTTTTTCTGAAAGGGAAACACATAAAGTTTTTTTCATAGGTGTTCCATACGCCCCCCTTGAGATGCACGGCATATGTCAAGGCGGTGTTCAAGTTAGTTCCACACTGCATGGAGCATGTCGTGAGTTACTGCTTCCACAGCTGCTGTTATGCGATGTCTCAGTTCATTCATTGCCGTTGGTAACGGAGGCACATAAACAGAGTCTTTAATGAAACCCCACAAAAAAAATTACTTACAGTCAGGTCCGGTGATCTTGGAGGCCAGTCATGTAACGCGGGATCATTTGGCCCAGTGTGACAGATCCATCGTCCAGGAAGCATTTGATTTAAACATTTCTGCATTTCCAGATTCCAGTGTGGCGGTGCCCCATCCTGTTGGTAAATGAAGTTGTTCGAATCAGTCTCCAACTGTGGGAAAAGAAAATTCTCAAGCATATTGAGATACATTATTCCTGTAACTGTGTTCTCAGCAAAAAAAAAAAAAAAAATGGACCATACACCTTTTCTCGTGAAATTGCACAAAACACATATTGCATAACTTCATGTGGTTGCTTTGTACCCCATATTCGCACGTTATGTCGGTTCACCTTTTCATTTAAATGGAATGTTGCCTTGTCACTAAACACTAAGAGTGGAACAAAACTGTCATCGTCCTCCATCTTGTCAAGAACGAACTTACAAAACTCCACACGTCGTTCTTTGTCACCTCCATGAAGAGCTTGCAGTAGCTGAATTTTGTAAGGTTCCATGTGTAAACATTGACTCAACACATGCCAGACGGTCATCGAGGGCATGTTGAGTTGTCGAGCTACACGGCGAACGTGTGAAACAATGGCGGATGCGCTCCATGTCTGCGTTGGGCACTCGGAGACGGCCTGGCGATTTGTCTTTACACAGACAACATGTATCTCGGAATTGTTCATGCCATCATCTAATGCTCTGTGCTGTAGGAGGAGCAACACCATACCTAGTACGAAAGTCACGCTGAACAGTTATTACTGATGCGCACTGCACAAAACGCTTTCTGCTGTCAAGACGCCATGTTTACTAGAATTGAAGTGGGCGTTCATTTAAGCACACTGCTGCTACCTAGCGGGAACCATGCAAAACTAGAACGTTTCCTCATTCCAACAGTATGTTGTTCACGCACATATCTCAAGTTGCAGATTACTTATGAATTTTTTAGAATCGGATGATTCCTTTTAATATTTCCTGTAAATAAAATATTTTTTGTGTGTAATGTTGGGTATTCTATTAATATTTTTTCTCCTACTTATACAATGATGTTTGCTTGGCATATTGGCTAATTCATTAAGTGAAACTAGCAATAGAATAAGGGTGAGAGATGGCTGATGTTAAAATTTATTGTTCAATAAAACGTGTTAATTTTTTGGTTTAACATAGTTGACTATATAGGCCTACTTATAATCAAATTTTTAGCGTTTACATTCTGTATACTGTTTTTGGTACAGGCATAAAAAATATTTGAAGAGGTTATATTAAAAATCACTAACCTGATATTTTAGATTTTGCAATTTGTAAAGGCCTTAATATGACCTTTACATTAGAAGTAACACATGAATTGGTCAATTAGAAAAATTAGAGAATGCAAACATTCGAACTGGAAAGCCTTTAAAAAGTACCTGGACGAGGAAATTAATCTGCCAGATCCTGTTAGCACACCCGGCGTATTAGACTCTGCGATAGAGCATATCACAGAGCTAATTCGACTAGGAATTAACCAATTTGTCTCCGAGAAAACCCCAAAGACCTACAGTGATTAGCTGCCCGCAAATATCAGGCAGCTAATCACACAGAAAAATCGCCTGCGCAGGTACTACCCGCGAGGTAGAACTGACCAACTCAGAGCACAAATAAATTCACTTAGAGAGCAAATTAACCTTGGAATTACCCACTGGCAAGCAGACCAGTGGAATAATAAATTATCCCGTCTCACCACTATAGATAACAACAGTCTTTGGCACTTAACAAAGTCGCTTACAAACAAGCGCAATCCTATCCCGCCTCTTCAAGGCCCAGCAGGTACTGCTAACACGCCCCAAAAAAAGCAGTGGCTGTAGCTAATCATTTAGAAACGGTTTTTATACCGAATGTCCACCCCTGCGACCCAGCACACGTGGCTCGCATATATAGGGACCTCCGAGTGCGACTTCGCCAGCCTTCAGCTGACGAACCTGAATTTACGCTTGCCGACGAGGTAAAAAGAATAATTAGACGTATGAAGCCCAGCAAAAAACCTGGGTTCGATAACCTGCAAGTTATAGTACTTAAGCAGCTACCAGTGTCTATGCTAGAGGCACTGCCTAGGTGCATAAATGCAAGCATGACACTTGCGCAATTCCCCACGCCCTGGAAACGTGCCAATGTTATTGTTTTTTTCTAAGCCTGGCAAGGATCAGACCTTGCCACAAAATTACCGCCCCATAAACCTCTTAAGCACACTCTCGAAAGTGCATGAATGTGTTCTGCTGCGCCGACTCGATACACACATTAAAAAGGCGAATATTTTTCCTAATGAGCACCTTGTCTTTAGAAAAAAGCACTCCACAGTTCATCAGTTAGTTAGACTAATTGAGCACATAACTAAGGCATTTAACTGGCGCCACTATTCAGTAGCAGACTTTCTTGATACAGAGAAAGCATTTGACAGGGTGTTTTATGCTGGTCTACTTTATAAAATGTATGAAAAACATTTCCCCGACTGGTATGTTAAACTCGTTGCTTCCTATTTAGAAAGGCGCTCTTTCGCCGTAACCATTGACGGAGCGACCTCAGAATTAAAATTAATTAGGGCAGGAGTTCCCCAAGGCAACATATTAGGCCCATTATAATTTATATACCAGTAATATTCCGCAGCCCCCCAATTGGAACATGAACCTAGGTCACTGTCGTAGAAGAACAGGTCTGGACACTCGCCTATCTAACAATGTATTTTGCTTGACCCTCTTGTTGTTTGGCTGTAGTTCGTCAAGTTACCGAGAATGTCGTACTTTTTGGCGCTGTTTTCCGGGCGGTCGGACTCAAACTCCGTCCACTTTTTTCCATTGTTAAATTTATAAAGTAAATAAGGATTGCTGGAGCCTTTTCTTAAATTTTTGAGCGAAGAAAGTGTTTCATAAATAGATAAAAAATACGTTTTGATAAATTGTTTATCTTAGCGGAAAGAAAGTGGGCGGAGTTTAGTCCGACCGCCGTAACATCAGCGTCAATAAAACACAATATCCTCGGTAACTTGGTGAACTACAGTCAAACAACAAGGGGGTCAAATATCCAGGCGAGTGTCCAGACCTGTTCTTCTACGACCGTGACCTAGGTGTACATGCCGACGATACAGTTATATACACGCGATCCAGAAGTGCCTAGATCGCAACCCGGCGCGCCCAGGAAATGCTCAATGAGCTAGAAATAATTTCCGCCTGTGGCGAATTAAAATTAATGTAAGAAAGTGCGAGGCTGTGGTGTATACACGCCATCGCATTCCTGCCAATCTCACCCGCCTTTCACTGTTTAAGGCTGTCCCAGACGCTAGCATTAAAGATAGGGTGAAAGTGGATTAGTAGAAAACACAGCCTAAGTAAGATAGAAATTTGAAAGAAACGGCAAATTCAAGAGATTTACAACACGATTCCGGCTGGAGAGGTAATTTTTTTTTCAAGGAGAACTATTTTTTCCCTATTTTTTAAAGTTATAAGAACCTCATAACTAACAGGCTATTAGATTACGTAATATTAGTTACAACTGCCCGTTTTATTAAGAAAAATGCATCAGAAAAGTCCGCGAGGGTATATATGTAGCTTTAACGCTGTGTAAACTATAAGAAAAAGAAACAATTGTCGAGGTCATTGCGGCCGGCGTGGCTGGGAAGCCGTGTGGCAGATACTCGTGTGGTGTCGGACGGAGACTAGTCAGCCCGCACAGGGTTGCCACATATACTGCAAGCACTCAACACGCGCGCCCTGTGCCAGGGTCATATAAGTTAGATCTGGCAACTTCCTAATATTTTTGACTCGCTTACTGAAGCTCGCGGCGGCTTGCGAACTAACGGCGCTAGTAGTAGGTTGACCCAAAACAGATACGTTTTTTCCATAAGAAAGCATGTAAACAATGTGCAGCGAGTGTTTTAAAAGCAAAATTTAGTGTGTTACAGTGTTTGTATGACAATAATTCGCGTATGATAAACAAACTACAGTTAAATTTATGCACTACCAAGATATTCGTTTTCGAAAACGTCACATAAATGTAACAAAGTGGCTAACTTTGAAGAGGTAGTCTGGAAGGCATGTCCGCAGTAAAAAGGAATTGAAGTTAAATAAAATTAGTGTTGTATCGGCCTATTATTAACGTGATGATTTAATAACAAATTTCAATGGAATACGTTTTTGTGTGGTGAAAGTTTTGGGTTATTTTAGCTATCTGAAACGTGTTTTCTGGAAATAGTTTCAGAGGCTGAATGACCGCAATTTCCTTGAGAATTGAACAACTTAGAGAGAATATGTGTAAGTAATTATGGAAATAAATCTTTGTCGTCTCTTACAAAAAGTTGTTTAGCTCCGCATGAAGTTAATAAAACTCCCTTGTGAAAATAAGTACACATTAAAGATTTTGAAAATTTTCATAAGTTTTAAACCTTGCTTTCTATATTTCGTTGTGGAAAATGCATGAAATTAATTCTAGTTGCCTTTTAGGTGACAGTGTGTACAGAATAAAAATAATAAACTAGCGAATCACGAATGTTTTGCATCAAACAGGCTATTATCTCACATTGTTTTAAATTCTGTTGAAATAGACCAACACACTTAAAACATTTCTAGGAGAGAAGAATATAATACTTGGTGCCTACTTGCAACATTAAATAATACATTTGAACTATGAGAAATGTGTTGTCAGAGTTAAGTTATTAGCTTGTGTCTGTGTAAACAGTGTAAAAGGTTCTGCAACTGTTTAAGACTAGGAAAGTAGGCTATTTGTATTTTAATTTCGAGGTATGTTCCCTAATATTACTTTATTCAAAACCACAGCACAGACATTAGCTACTAGTAATAAAGTCTGAAATAATTACTTTCAAGAATGTAAATTTACCATGTTCCGCTCTTCTAGAAAACCAGACATAGAATTTTGCACCAAAAGTTGAAATAGAATTCGGCCTACATAAAATTATAACATTAATGTAAAAGGCTCACTGGTTATTATGAAACATGAACACAAACAAATAAAGTGAACAGATTTTTTATAGAAACAAATCCAGTAATCATGTGGGACTG